>OMNR01024211.1:1217-11757 GCA_900303205.1 Mora moro
TCTGGAGTGTTTCCAGATATGAGAGACATGATGGTGGACTTCCCAGTTCCCTGTAGACCAAGGACTCCCACTACCAGCATATCGGTCTGGTCCCTCAAGTACTAGAAGACATGTAAAACATCTTTTTATCTGTCATGGCAGACAGCGAACACTGAAACCCCTACTGGTACCATATTGTTTAGCTCTATCACTCACTTCCATAGCACTGTCACACCAGTTCATCTGATCGTCCACTAGCTTGATGCTCTGCTTCATCTTCTCTGGGGCGATTAGTTTGGACTGCCCAACCACAGCTGCAATGCGTACAAAATAATTTCAGATGAGCAGTGAGGCAAAATGAGTCCATACTGTCAGAGAGGAGAGGATAGTGCAGGGTCTTCAACTCCCAGTCGAAAGGTTCAGGGTTCGATCTCCGATGTCTAGACCCAACCGGCATGTACCCTTTGAGCAAGGCACCAAACTCTGACTTGCTTCTTAGTGACCAGTATCTGAACCCACTGGAAGTTTGGATAAAAGCGTCTGTTTAA
The DNA here is from genome assembly GCA_900303205.1 of Mora moro. Taxonomy (NCBI): domain Eukaryota; kingdom Metazoa; phylum Chordata; class Actinopteri; order Gadiformes; family Moridae; genus Mora; species Mora moro. Next base: position 1,745 of record OMNR01024211.1, read on the forward strand.
ATGACTGCATAGTAAATGTAAACAGTCTTATTGTAAGGTGGTTTTAGTAGGCCCAACAACAATCACAAGCCAGTCATGACACTATTCATAGGTGGGAAACAGGATAACGTTAAACTATACTGAAACATACTATACTGAACCAGAATCAACTCACGGTCCACAGCACCACTGGAGGCAGAGGCACCCATGCCACGGTTTTGTATCTGGTAAACCGGTTGTGTAGGACGTTGTCCCTCCCTCTCCAGCTTGGACGGGCCAGAGCCGGGGAGCTGAGGGGTGGCCTCTGGTGGAGTCCCACATTTTGTGCTGTCTTCCCTCGCTTTGATTAACATAATGGGCTTCTCTGGGGCAGGGGCTCCACTGACAGAGACACTCTGAGATGGCTTCGACTACAAAAAAGATTCAATTATTACAAAAAAGTTACAAAGTCAAGCTTCAACCAGAAACAAACGTTGAATAGAAGGAGAGGCGACAACGGGACAATACAGAGCAACAGTCCCACGTACTCGTTCTCCGGGGGGTTTTGCTAGTATGATGGGGGTCTTCTGAAGGAGTGGTCCCGGAGGATCCTCGCTCGTATCCTGAGCAAAGACATAACAGCAATGTATCACACCAACTTTGATTGTAAGTATCATTTTAATCATGATAATAACAACATTCAACATGGTGGTAGGAAAGGGTTTACCCGTCGTTCTCTAGGGAAATATTCCCTGTCACGACTGGGTCCCGACAAATTCTGCCCGGGAGCCCCGGAGTCTCTGTCGCCGCGGCGCCGTCTCCTCCTGCGCCCCGGCCCGTACATCCCGGGCTGACTGTGCCCGGACTCCGACATGAGGTGCACTACAGAGCGCTTTAAACCCACTTTACACCCGAGTGTATCAGCTAGCTTCACCTGATCAATGTGTCCAGACGTCACCGTTAAATAAATATGTTTATAGCACTAGTATAACCTGCCTGCCACACACATAAATAATATTATAGCACTAGTATAACCTGCCTATAACACACATAAATAATATTATAGCACTAGTATAACCTGCCTATAACACACATAAATAATATTATAGCGCTAAGATAACCTGCAACATTTAACTCTCAACGTCCACTTCAGAAACACGCCTCTAAGATACGGGCAGTCCGGTCCTACCATGGACAACGACAGGCTTGTTTTGTTTCGCGGCGTTAGCCGGTTCAACGATAGACTGGATATAATGGCTTAAGCACTAACCCCGCCCACATATCTATCTTTAGTGAAGAAAATTAAGCACACCACGTTCGTCTTTAAAATGATCTCGTTAAGAAACATTTGGAACACAAACATTTGGCCCCACCAAATTATTAAATTGTTTATTTTATACATACGTTATGGAAATGATTGCAAACATCAGTTTCTCAATACATACAATCCAAACCTACTATTTCAACAGGTATTAAAGCTGTTAATTGGTAAATAGTCGCCCTACACACTGCAGAATGAAATATTTAGACAAGGTAGTGTTATCTGCCTTAAAACCACACAATACACCATTGTGTCGTATCTTAAATACGTGTATGGGGTCAACGTACACATACACTAAACTTTAAATTCCCAATGAATGACGCTGTGGCGCTATTGTTAACTCTACTGAGGGCTTTTATTTTGACGGTCGAATGAGGTAGTACGTACATCAAACCCTTCCGACTCTACGATATCCGGTATTAACTGGACATAGAAAGACGCATACAGGAACTTTGTCTTATGAATGCGAGGGTAAAATATCAAAACGTGGTAAATATTACAACATATTAGCAGATGAATGGCTGTTTTGAACCACTGGGTAGAGATAAAAATCCACGAGTGTGTTTGGCGTGGATTAGTTTGATAGCCCACACCACTCCTTGCCAGCCGACATTGTATTCCCGGACCAACACAATTACACGTTTCTGTGGAGGAAGTTCAGCAAGCAAGGTTGTATCGGTAGTCTCCGTGCAGTTCTTTAATCCTGCGTCTTCGTCGTCTTTGAGAAACCCCGCTTGCGGACTGTAGTGGACAACGCCAGTGTGCTATTGTTAACCAGGCGCAGATGGGTGTATGAAGCCCAGATCTACTGGACCCTATAACCCTAACCCTGCTGGACTGGGTTTAGGTTCATCTTCCAACAGGTATTTGCGTAAAAGATTGTCCTGTTGCGTTTTTTTATAATAATAATAATAATAATAATCTAATTCAAGAAATATGCCTATGCTTCATTTGTCCGTTTGACCTATAACATTAACGACTGTCGTTTCAAATGCAGGTTGTCAAGCAGGACCGCATCAAGACTGGCTTGGTGGATGGGACAAGTCATGAGGAGCTCCTTACATGTGCACGAGATGGTCGTGTGGAAGACGTTTTGAATTTCCACAAAGTCCAGGACATCTGCCATACCTGCCAGATATGCTTCTAATCCAGTAACTAGTTTTACAACATATGAGTTAAACAAAGACGTGGACATGTTTCTGCTCTAGGGCGTCTTTTGAAGAAACTCTGGGCTGCTGGATTGTTAATTAATTCAGTAGAATCTAATCTAATCTAACATCATCACAACACACATTTCCAAACGTTGGTTTTTCCCCCAAATGGCCAACATGTTAAACAGCCCAATACAACACAGCATTGAATCCGTGTCAGAAACGATGCCTTGTGTGAAGATTAAAGAGGAAACGGATGAGATGGAACCGTATGAGACCACACGCTACATGTCGAAGGAAGATTTCAAAGTGGAAAATCCTTACGATGGAATCTATGACGACTGTAACGGCTACACAGACGACGACCAGCGTTTCTTTTCAGATGACAATTCTTCCAGAGACTCCTCTGAAGATGGAGAGGTTGGATTGGAACCCGAGGACAACGGAGGAAGTTCTGCTTTGCACGACACAGATTCAGATTCTTCGTCCGAGTCCAGTTCGAGTGGGTCGTCCAGTAGTTCCTCCTCTACTGAGAACATGGACGACCCTGACGAGGCCCCAGCGGTGACACAGTTAATGTGTGATAACTGTGGAAAAGGGCCGTTTAAGAATATTAAAGTCCATTTGCATCACTGCAGCGGCATGGCAAGTCCATTTCAATGCTCTGTATGCAAAAAGAGCTTCCGAAACGAGAAGGCTCAGCTTAAGCACAGGGCGCGTTATCACGTGTGCTTCCTCTGCAGTGAGGTCTTCGTCCACTGGAGCCTTTACAGGTCTCACGTTTGTCCTAAGGGCCCCAAGCCTCTCTCACCGACCATCTTCTGGAGTTGCTCCACGTCACCACCAAACAAATGCAATATTTGCAAAGCCTTTTTTGCTACAAAGAATAGTTTGCTAAGTCACATGGTCTCGGTTCACAGTACGAAGGTGACCTCCAAAGTTTGTATTATTACCAACCCTGCTCTGGTGACGCCAATCAATACGGCATCTTCCGCAAGTGGATCTGGACTTGTCTTGGTCTCCAGTGGAGTTGCGGCTTCTCAGGACATCAGAGGACTCACCCCTGCTATGAATGGACATTGTTTTAAGTCACAGGAAGAATTACTAAATGGGGGTGTGGCCAACATTATGAGTATTCAGACTCATCCTCACAAGAACAAAACCAAACCACAGACTCCTGTTCAGAGCGACGTCAAGCATCGTGTGAACACTAGGTCAAGAACAGCCACTGCGGCCGTTACCACGGGAACAACCGGTACCTCGACTCGGTTCGCTGTTACCACGAGAACAACCGGTGCCTCGACTCGGTTCACTGTTACCACGGGAACAACTGGCGGGTCTACACAACCGTCTTGGACGGCCGCTGCTGTGGTCTGCGAGTCTAAGCGGACGACCGAGCGTCCCCCCATCGTTCTGAGGATCTCCAAGACGAAGAGCCGGGAGCCGACCAAGAGCACCAGCTGGCGCTCCAAAGCCTCGTACCCCTGCCGGCAGTGCGGCGCCGTCTCCAGGCAACCCTCGCTGGCCGTCTCCCACCGCTACCGCCACCGCGGCCGCCGCCTGCACCGCTGCCAGTGTGGCCGCAGGTTCCTGCGCCGCCTGCATCTCCTGCGACACTGCGTTCAGCACGCGGAGGCCACCAGCTATATATGCGCCAAGTGTGGGGAAACCTTCAGAGGAGCAAAACTTCTTGTGGAGCATTTAACGGGCCAATCGAGGAAACCTCCGGGAGTTTCCTGGACACTGAAGTCAAGGAAGAATTGCATCAAGAAAGTTCCTTTCTGTTGTGAATGTGGACTGTGTTTCGACAGGCCATCTGCGTATATATGGCACCAACTTCAAAACATGCAGAAACCCAAGGTGCATAGGAAACGCTTAAAATAAGAAGTCACTCTAGATCGAGTTCCTGGTTAATAGGTTTGTGTTCCCCAAACCATGTATTCACAATTTCTAAGTTGTTTTTATTCTAATATTTTTTACATTTTACATTTTTCTTCCATTTTATGAATTACGATTCTTCGGGGGTTGACTTTCCATATGCCACTGTACACTATTTTATTAAACATATAAAACACATCTTTTAGTTTATTTTGAATAATTATCAATATTCCAATTAATTTACCTCCAGAATCGTAAACAGCCCATTTGAGATGTTTCTTTACCGAACTGCGAGAACATTTGCAGACCTATTAAACAGTTTTAGTTCAGTTGATCAACAATCCTCACTGATATTTAAAGTATGGTTTATCATTTGGTTGGATGAAGACTTTGTAAAACCAGGTTATTAAAAGATTTGTTAAACACTGTTTTCATACTTGTTGCCTGTTTTTCCTCATTTAAAAATACCTGTAAAAGCTTATAATGCTGAGGTGTACTTTGTCAATGGACAGTTCTAATACGCAATAATACTGAACTGAAAAACAGTTTTTAACATTGTCCCGCCGACGTCACCAGTTGTGGTCCAGCTGCCCAACTTTGTTTATAACCACTAGGTGGAGCTGTTTGTTTATAACCAACTCAATCATAAATGAGCACCCTGCTTACTGTTCACTAATACTTTTACTCGAGGTAAGAATATGGGAAACAAAAATGTTGAAAATGTTTGTACATTCAATAAATACAAAAAATATGTAGCAAACAAAATGTAATCATTTAATATTCTTTTTAATTTAAAGTAGAAAAGTCAAAGAAGCATTTGAAGCAATTTACTTTCCTAAAAAAAAAAATTGTATTCCCCAGGAATAAAGTAATGTTGGAGTCTCTTAATGAAACGTAGCAAAAATCAAGACACTAATATTCATACAGACTACATATAGCCCCCAGTCTATGCAGCATTAGTCCTCAGCTCACCATGGTGTTTGTAAAAGCAGGGTTATGTACAGAACAAACTTATAAATACAACCATTCAAATACGCTGCTGCCATTCCTTTGTTGAATTTGGACATTTTCTAACAAAAAAATTAATCAATCATTCAAATCATAATTCTGAAGTCCATTCCGTGTGGTTCAAATGATCTGTTGAGCAGCTTTCGAAGGAGATTTCAACCATTTTGACAGAATATTGTCCAGCTTGTCAAGTCACATGTTACCTGTAACAGAAGAGTTTCAGCGGATGTTATTAATGTGTTATTCATGTTATTGACCTGTTTATGTTATTTACTGGCTGTATGCTCCGTCCTACTGAGTTTCCACTGACCTTTACAGACTTACTGACTACTTGGAGCAGCAAACAGAGTCCGTGTTGGCGCTATCTGATGTCTGGGTTGCGGTGGCACAAGACTCGGGACAGGAGCTCCGAGGTCTGCTGGAAGCAGTGGTTCAGATCGTCCAGCTTCTGCTCCATGGACGAGATGCGTTGCTCCAGCTCCCGGTACGAGTTGTTCCAGTTAGCGCTGAGGTCACACATGATCATCTGCATCTGTTATCAGACAGCCCTGTTGTTATGCTCTGCAGACCTCTATTTGAATTATATAGTCGAAATTCAACCTCCATTTTCCTTGATCTTTTCTACAACACATTAGAATCGTTTTAAACAAGGTCATAATTAACTTTAATATTCTACTTAATAATATAGAGGTTTAGAGTGAATTGTTCGGGTTTAGAAGGGAATGTGTCTGGTGTCTTGTGTCTGATGTGTGAGCGTGAACCTGTCCACAGTGTGGTTACCTTCGGGAGGTCCACCATCTCACTGGCGTAGTCTCTCAGCTTCCTCTGCTTCAAACGTAGGTGTCTGAATCTGTCCGAGGGGGAGGAACAGATTGACAGCTTGGAACTTTCTAGTGGTCGTAGGATTCCTAACTTCCTGACAGGAAGTGCTGTATTTATGAAGTGCTGTATTTTGTGTGGAAACTTAAAAAAATGCACTTTGGTGTGTATGATATATCACACAGATATCATATGATATATGATATATGATATATGACATGAGACATGATATGATATATGATATATGATATATGATATGATATTGAGTACAGGCTACATCATCTCCATTGACTTCACTCCACCCATCAATGAAAAACAGTTGAACACCTTTCTGGAGAACATGTTATGAATGTGTATGAATTTGTTGGGTCCTTATTGTCGTATTTCAACGGTTAATGATCTTTAGACCAGACAGTCAATGTACACACACACACACACACACACACACACACACACACACACACACACCTCCCTCCCCTCCTGCTGTGTGTGTGTGGGTGTGGGTGTGTGTAGGTGTGTGTGGGTGTGTGTGTGTGTGTGTGTGTAGGTGTGTGTGGGTGTGTGTGGTGACTCACACTCTGATGGCCTGCAGAAGGCACCTCTGGTGTCTGCGTTGCTCTCCGCTGGTCCTCCTGGAGCTGCCGGTCCGGTGCAGCAGCCAGCACTCTCGCAGCACGTTGGCCGCAGCGTGCCGGATCTGGGGAAGATACCAGGACTCAATCAGACTAGCCTACTAATAACCTACTGATTCATTCAACAGAATTGTGCCCATCAATGTGACTAATCATTAGTAGCTCAATGATTAACCACAGTTCAACATTTGTTGTCCATACATTTGTGTATTTTGCTAAAGCAGGGACAGGACGCCCAAGGTAACGGTTCAGTGTTCCTCATCACTCTTCTGTTCTCGCACCGCTGAACACACCAAAACAACTGCATGTGAGAGGTGGAGGACGCATGGGGGACAGGATGCAGGCGCCCAAGACAGGAAGTGGTTGTACCTCTGAACAGGGACATGAACAACACACGCGCTATGCTGGAGGGCAAAGAAAACATTCCAGGGATTCATGTGTGTTGTTTCACATGTATGTACTATTGATATGTGTTGTGTATGTACTAGTCATGTGTGTTGTTTCACATGTAAGTACTATTGATATGTGTTGTTTCACATGTATGTACTAGTCATGTGTGTTGTTTCACATGTATGTACTATTGATGTGTGTCATGGTTTTTATGGGACGTGTTATTTGCATAGTTCCTCTCTAAGCTTGTTTCTTTGTGTTTTATTTTCTACCTTTCTAAAGATAAGCAGATGAATCCTGTTGGACAGAGTAACCCCTTCGCAAGGTACCTCCGGTACGCACACACACACCTCACACGTACACACTGAAGGACACACACACACCCCACACGTACACACTGAAGGACACACACACACCCCACACATACAAACTGAAGGACACACACTCTCACCACACACGTACACTGAAGGACACACACACACACACACTAACACAATCCATTTCCTGTCCGTCTCAGCGTCGTCCTGAACTGACACACGCACCTTTCCTGACAGCCACACGATTATTTCCTCGCTTTGACGCCTTGCAGAGTCTATAAAGAGACCTCCCCGCACACACACACACACACACACACACACACACACACACACACACACACAAACCCACCCCCACCTAACCGTCCTGCTACCGGCCGAGACCTTGTTCCCACGCTTTCCTGTGTGCTGGTGGACTATTTAAGGAAAAGGAATATTATAAAAAGACACCAAAACAAGGCAATGGACATAACGACGCAGAGCAGGAGAGACGAGAGATCTAGTGTCATCCTGGTTCTTGTACTTCTGAAGCGACGGCTTGGCGTGTTTGGCGGGAACTCTCAACCAATACATTAAGACTCCAGCTGTTCTTTTTTTACAACTAGACCAAACGCAAGTTTGTGGAGGACAACACATTGTCTTGTGATTCTCAAACAGAGAACAATCTATTTCAGTTGTGTGTGGCTGTGGGCGTGTGTGTGCGTGTGTGTGTTTTGCCTGGGCAGTGTGTTGTTGGCGTGCTGACAGATCGTTAAGACTCTCACCCTCTTAGAGATCTGGATATCCAGCATGAAGAAGTGGACATGTTTCTCTCCTTTGTTCAAGGCCAGCTTCTTAGTCACAACCGCCACCAGCATGGCAGTGCATGCTACGCCCTGAAATCAAACACACGAGCCAAGACATGAGCCTCTCTTCACTAGAACACTGAACCCAGTTCATTTCTTTACATGTATAATATAATATCATATAATAATGGCATGTAATATAATGTAGGCATAATAGAAGTCATATGAGAATGAATGGATTGACATTTTGATGTCATTAGTTCATAGAAACTAAAACCATCCATGCGTGTTTTGATTTTAACGCTTTGTCGACGTGTTATTTGTAGCACAGTTCACGGAGGCATGACAACACTGTGAATGTTGCTCTTTCTACTCTATATGGTTTCTTCTAAAACATTACAGTTATGTTTAGTGGACTCTGTGGTCAAACATAGATGCGGTTTCCCCTGAGGATAGCTGTGTGCTATTGCTGGACAGAGAGCTAAGAAATGATGCCCTGCAGTCATGTAGTCACACAGTCAGATGAGGTCATAGGTCATGCATGCGCAAAGCTTCACAAGGAACGATGAAGCGATGATGAATATTCAAATATCCAACAACAGAGTGCACAGCAGTCAACTCACACAACCAGGGAAGGTCATAGGTCATACAGTGACAATGAACTGCTTTTCAAGCTTCATGACAAACAGAAGTAAACAAAGAAGTTAACAATACAATATCAATAGTTTACCTGCACTCCGTTCTATGGCTTGCATGTGAAACAGGAAAAGAGAGAGATTAGGTTTGCACATGTGAAAGACAACCATGCATTCAGTTTATCATAATTAGCATGTTAGCTGTTCTTCCCTACGTTGTAGGATGGGACTTTTCTCTGTTTAACTAATTCCTATGCAACGTCCGACATCGTCTTTGATGATCCTTGAAAGCCTACTTAAGTCCATTTGTAAGTGCCTGTGTATTTTACTGTGTGTCACAAGCTTTTAAGTCCTAAGGGCAACTTTATAGACTCAGGTTTCTAACTAGCCAGCTCCCTGGACAGTGATTTTATGATTCCAAGTCAATTCCCTCAAGATGGCTTCGAACTGTCTTCCCTTGAATCCATCCTCATAAATCAAGTGGAAGTGGAAACTTCTGTTCGTTACCAACCGACCAACTCTGAAACATGAAGTTAACAGCAGGCCAGAGCGTTGCTGAGGGCAACTCCTGGGTAGTGGAGTTCCAAGACGAAGCCCAGGTGTGAACCTGCTGCTGCCCCATTCTGCCAACAGGGTTTCTCTATTGGAAGTATGAAAAAACACTCTTTATTTTTCTGCTACTGTGTACAGGTTGGAACACCATGTTGTGCCAAAGGCTATAAAAGCAACTAAAAATGAATATGGTGGAAAGTTTCCACGTTATACGGTGGGGAAAGCTTCTAAAACGCTGGAGTGTGTTTTTGTTTTGACGTGGAACTCATGACTACAGTGGTAGTAGGTAGGGTCCTCGGGTCACAGTAGGGTCCTCAGGTCACAGTAGGGTCCTCAAGCCACAGTAGGGTCCTCAGGTCACAGTAGGGTCCTCAGGCCACAGTAGGGTCCTCAAGTCACAATAGAGTCCTCAGGCCACAGTAGGGTCCTCAGGTCACAGTAGGGTCCTCAGGTCACAGTAGGGTCAGGCTAACCTAACCCTAACCCCTCATGGGGTCAGGATCAGGGTCAGGGTTAGGGTACTGATATATGGGGTTAGGGTAAAGGTACTGATATATGATGTGGTGTAAA
>OMNR01024408.1:1455-12375 GCA_900303205.1 Mora moro
CCCCCCCCCCCCACAGACTCTTTCTCTTTTCCATTGGTGAGAAGAAAAAAAGAAAAACAGCAATCAGCAAGAAGCAAATACTACAACACTCAAGTCCAGCAAAGTGTAAAGAAAATAAGCAAGCCAGAAATATATGAATGTGGAAAAGAAAGTATACTTCACATGGACATCAGCGCTCCGAGCGTTTACACTGCAGAGAGGAGAAAGACTACCCCCCCTCTTTGGGGCAATAGTCCTTATCTCGTATTCTGACCGAGTGCCAACCCTTATCCAACTCTTCTATTTCTTTCAATGTCGGCTTTCAACAGACGGCTCCCTGTGTCTGTATGTTCTGGAAAATATATACTGCCACACAAACAGTACCTTTTTTTGACACATTGATTTTTTAGCTCTTTCTGCTGTAAACAACAGGTGTTCTCCATTGGCCTTCTGTTTTATTTTATATATATATATATAAGCTCGACATGACAAATGATAAATAAGTCATTCAGAGAAACCAGGTATCATTTTACCAGAGTCTCTATTGATTGCACTTGAGGCATTGTCTCGCTTTTTGCGGTACAAAAAAAAAAATATATATATAAAGAGACAAATATAATAGCAGAGGTTAAGCAGACAAATATTATGTAATGGTGATCAATTGGTTTTTCTGTGGTGTAATGTTTTTTTCAATTGCTTTTTCTGTTTCTTGCATTTTAGGCAATACTTGCCCTTAGTTTTACTGCCTAGCAAATTCATATTTTAACAGCTAGACAGATACAGCTAACTGCTGATATCTTGCATTATTAACCTCTTCATCCCGAGAAGACCCATATCTGGCCCCCCTCCCCCCCCCAAAAAGCAGAAGTCGTAAGACATTCAAACATATGAGAAAGCAGTCATGTGACACACCCGTAGAACTATTCGATTTTCAACTTTTAGTCTATCATAACCATTGTTAGTTAAATGAAACAGTTCCAACCCCAAACTAAATAACAAGCATGTAACAACAAGAGTATGAGTAAGAGTATGTATTTCGTAACTGTGCACATGCACAGCAATAGCGATTTCTTTCACGTCATGTTATCTACACAAACTATATATGTATATATATATATCTATATATATATAGATATATATATATATAGACTCCACTGATTCCAACAGTCCAAACCATATCACTGTGACCAAAACTCGCCAAACTAGAGGCCGAAAACCATCAAGAACAAACACTTTTTCTAGTTACAACCACAAACCTTTGATGTTTTTGTCATTTTGTCAGTTGTGCTTGATCACATAAAACCACCATAAACAGATAGTCCAGTGTCTGGGAACCATTTAAAAACTGCACACGGTGTTAGCTAACAGAGGGTTTCACAGGAAAGTCAATCGCCTTCAATCAGGACATACAGTCTTAATCGCCATCTGGTGGCCATATGGTGCAATTGTGATGGTTTGGCTTCAATTATATTTGCCATGACCTTTCAATAGAGGGGTCAAATGTCAAAATTGAACAATGGGTTCTCGAGATATCCACCTGTTTGTGTCTCATCGCGTTAGTCATTTTGCATCGGATTTCTTTTTATTTAAAGACTCCGCCTAAACCTACCTCTAAAACCTCTCTATCTTTGTTCTACTTCACTTTATTGGCATCAAATTTGACCCAGGTACTCATCAGATGTTGTATTATGCTACCAACTGGTAATGCACTAGGTGGTATTCAGTCTAAAATATGAAATTTATTTCAGGCGGAAATTAAATCTTCCATTTATGCTGTGTTCTAGCTTTATTCACTCTGACCCAGTAGCATCCACATTGATTATTTCACTTGCACAACAATCTCACAGGTGTTATCTTTCTTTTGGTACCAAGATTATATATTATAGCCCTTGTAGTTGTGGAGATTCTCTATTTAGTTTGGGTATGTTATTTTTGCCAAAAACCTGAGAAAGAGTGATGAAGAGGTTAAAAATGAGATGCACACAACTAGACAGTTCCTGCATCTCAACAACAAAGAGTCTGGCGATATCTGGATATTTGTTATATATTGACTAAGTATATTTACCCATTCTTCCTTTTATTAACATACCATAGGTCAGTTGAATCAGTAGTAGGAAGGTTGATTGGATAATAATCTGTTATGATTGTACGTCTTAAAAGCCTTGTCTTAAAACATTAATGAACAAATTGAGAGCTTTCATTATTAAAGATTACACCACTTATTCTATTTGAAGTGCCAAGACAGAACATCATTATATTCATCACAATCTTTGTCCTGACATAATTGTTATCTTAATGAATTTATACCAATAATGCATCAACCATTTTGAGACAAATGTGCTTCAGATGATAACGATTTTGCATTTGAAAGCAAAAGACATTCTCGACACATTGAATTATCAAGTGATGGCACAGACGATAACCAAGTCTATCTCACACCAGGTCATAATGCAGTTGGAGTATGGGAAATATTTATAGTCTCTCTGAGGAATGGTGCAATGGGAAAATATATTTATTTAACCCTGCCACCAACCTCAATGTTCAAACGTAGATGCTCGGCGACTTCTATTTTTAGCTCTTCAATATAATTAGCATACGATTCCACCCCATGCTGTAAAAATCAAGTGCTTATTTGGAAGACTCAGCTGTCTTGTAACATTATTTATCTTCCTCTTATGAGAATCAGCTTTTTTATGATTTTATTTATTTATTATTGAGTTTTATTGTGTTGGGTTAAATAGAGCTACCCACACTGCCACCGGAGATAATTCCATAAACCTTATCCTCCCAGCAAACAAAGAATCTCCGCCATACAGCAGAATACTTACAAATCAAAGCACGAGGCAGCTTATTTTCCAGCAAGTTCATCTTCTGTATATCTATGAAATGTCTTTACAGATAAAAGTCATACACTGGCAGACTGCCTGCGAGACAAGGTAACAATGTGCAGAGTGAGCCAAGGAACAGAAAAAAACAAGTAAAGAAGAAAAAGTATCACTACAAACACTATTTCCAAAAATGCCTTTGCAGGAATTCAAAGAAATAAGAACATATTTTCTCCATCCAACAACAACAACAACAACACACATTGGTCTGTCACAGACAATGTCCACAAGCAGGACTTTCATTTTGCAGGTCTAAAGGTCCAGATGATTTGCTCTACAACTCTGCTCTTGCTGGTGCCAATGGTGACACCAGCACCAACTTGCGGTCAGAATACTTGGAGTATGTGACCATGGGGTCCCTGCCTCTGTTGCCCCTGAGGAATATGGTGCAGAGAACAGGTGGGATGATGGAGATTGTGGTGATCTCGTGGTGGGTGGTTCTGATGGAGAACTGGATGACGTACAGATGGATCCGGGATCCAGAGGCGGTTTGCAGTTGGTACAGTATGAGTTTACAATAGAAAAAGCTGCTTGTGTTGAAAGCATTGGAAAAAAGTTCACCCAGCCATATAGCTCTGGGCTAACTAAGTATAGGCATTCTATATCTCTCACACACACAGACACACACACACACGCACATATATTTTGAAGTGGAATGGGCCCAGGCTGACATACCTCCTCCTTTCTACGGTGAGACAGAGGTGTAACATCGAGGTGGGGTTATCGCTGTTTTCACACATCTTGTGGGCTTTGCTGATGTCATATAGGTGTTTTCAATATTGGTTGTTCACCTGTGAATGCCTGCCCGCTTGTTTGCTTCAAGTATTCTGTTGCTGAGCCACTGACTCATCAAGTCTTGATTCCTAAGCGATGATACATTTCCAGAGCAAATTGGATCTATTTTGGGAAGGGAGAAAATTAGATGGATTGTGGGTAAGAGAAAGAAACAAAGACCGACACACACACGCACATGCAGACATGCACACACACACACACACACAGAAAGAGAAAGAGAGAGAGAGAAAGAGAAAGAACGACTTAGCGCAATAAATAGAAGAATAAGAGATAGTTACAGGCATGGTAAACGTTGAGGGTGGACGGTGATGGTGAGCTGGGTTGAATAGGGGACCATTTGGACTATCGATTGCATTTAAGTGGTAATCTTGTGTCCTCCTCCATGTCCAGCATGTCATCTGTTTTAAACCCCTGACTGATCCTGAGTCTCTGTACTGTGCAAACACAAGATTTATTTATTTTTCTTAAAGCTGCACTAATGGATTTCCTGACCACAAGAGGGCCAAATGTACACAAAGGCACTCATCATCACCTCGGACACGCCGTCTTTCCAAAAAAACTAAATATATTTCCACTGCATTTCTAAGGCTTAATGACGACAGTAGATATGATGAAGACAGATTTCTACAACCTGCTTGTTTGAAATCAACACATTCATAATTAATTGTATGGGATAAGAAAACAAGGTACAACTGTAAAATTGAATTTTGTGAACCATTTTGTGGCTCGTCTGCTTGCCAGTGGGTTGTTTAAATAGATCATGGCCAGATGACACTCTCTGAAAGCAAGTGTTCATAAGGGGGGAATTTGTACACTGGAAATTATTGATTTTAACCATTTTGAAATGCCAGATGGTAGAAATTCTCAATGTCACAGAAAGAAAGCAAGGACAGAAAGCATTGCATAGCAAACTCTGAAATCCCAAATGTTTTCCTTATCAAGAAATATTTACGACAATGTGTAGAGGGGAAACCTTTATATTCCGTTAATTACAGCAAAACACACATGGGAACAGCAGGCTTGATGTGGGCCTCAATGACAAACATATGTTGGGACATTTAAAGTAAAGTCGTGAGCAAGAATCAGCCATAAGCAACTATGAAATGCCTTAGATTTGTGGCCAAGAATTTAATCCTATACACACAGCAACATTCTTCAACAGTCTGGTAATTTCCATTGCCAGTCATTTTCACTGTGTACCCAAAGGCCCCGCCAAAGTACTGGTTGTTCATTTTGAAAGTGAACAAGCTCAACCATAAAAAGAAAAACTGCTTTACAAGCACCAGACAATAGTCTGTCAATTTTCTGGAAGAAAACGAGACATTTGTGACAGCTGAATAGAAGAATGTATTGTCGTTTTGCTATAGAGAAAAAAGGCAAAGATTTGTCACTGTGGTAATCATCCTTACTCCCTCAATAATGCATTTCACACAAAACAATGTCTGTATGTCAACAGATAATGTCTCAGATGGACTGGGTAGTATTGTGCAAAATATCGAGCAAGTCAAATGTTGTCTAAATGACGTCTCACCTGAGCGTCTGCCTGCTCTTTACCTGTGAGGTAAAGAGTTTTACCTGTGAGCTCTACATTTTTCCTTTCAATTTTGCTCATTCAAGATGGTTTCCATTGACCAGGATCAGCATGAGTTATTCAAACGACAAAACCATTCATCTCTGGGAATTATCCAGAGGAAAAAAAAGTTTCCTTGTGCCTCTTGTTCCTTACTGCCATTAAAACTCCATGTTGTTTGGTGTTCAGTCATTGTTACTTTGTTTTTATTGATAGGATTTAGCCAACAATACAAATGCTATTATTGTGTCACAGCTGTGTCTTTCATGAAACCAATTCTTTCTGAAATCCTCATGACTGTCTACACACACAAAGCCGTTTCTGCCTAACAACAAGTCAATATATTAGTATGAACTTCAATGACTTTAAAGTAACATTTTTCCTTCTGGTTTATGTTAACATGGGTGAAGGTTGTGGCATCAAGGAATGCTACTGCTTTCACCATCCATAATCCTGAGTGAAAACTATTAAATAAATAGTAATTGTCAGTGTGAGGGAATAATGCTTTATAATGGTTTGACAGCGGACCTCAGTATTTTACAAGAGCGACAATGACAGATTACTTGCAAAGCAAAACCGCAACCTTCAAAGTATTGATTGTATTGAGAGATGTAAGATGCAAGTCATTTTTAATCCAATGCTACTGACAAGGACTGGGGGTTGAATTTAATTTGGGGGAAATCCCAAGGTGATTTTTAATGATGAAGGGCAAACCAGATTGTGAGGCAGACTGTGATTCTTCATATCGACCCAACAACAAAAAAATCTAACTTAAAAAAAGCAAAACAGCAAACTTTAAATGGTTAAAGGGTAAGTGAACCCCCTGCTCCAGTTTGAATTCAATGAAATTGCATATGAAATGCAAAAAAAAAAATGTTGAGATGCTCAGAGTTGTAGGATGGAGGGAGGTGGTCCCCATGGTTATGCGGCCCGCGGCAACTTTTTGATACCTTCATTTTTTTTTTATAGCTAGTACGTGTCATTGAGTTTGAGCATTATAATGCGTGATGTTGTATATGAAATGCGCTCAAAATGCAAAAAAATGGGTCCAGCCCTTCGAATCCGCCCACTCCACTGAGTAGACTGATTCAGGTCTGGCATCGTGACATGAAACAATGATTTCTCAGTTGAAAAAGCGATCAATCCAATGAGCGCCGCGGGTGGACTAACCATTAGCCAATCCACTCTTAAAACCCCCGGCAAAACCAGCAGGTTGGCATGGTGATGCATCAGTGCTGACGCAAAACGACGTGCGATTCAGGCAGACACGGTCTCTAGTGATTGGTTAGGGAAAGTCGAATCCCCGTCCCTCACAGAAATCGGTTAGAGTGGAGGCAATGTCAAACTGAAGATGGAAATGGATAAAAACCTCGGGAGAGGCGCAATGGTCAGTATAGTCGACGTGATTACAGTTCAATCAGTGGATATCACGAGTTCCCGCTACAGATTACATATTGTCTACAAAGGGTGGGCCCGAGATCCCTCGCTATCACAGTGTCTTGAGTGGAATGCACGAGTGCGTGTCACGGCGAGCATGCGCCCCGGGTGTGTTTTGTGGATGCAGGGCAGGCACATGGTCCGTCTGCCTGCCCTGGCCGTATGCACATGTGTAGGTGCAGAAGAAAGAAAACCGTGATTTGTTTTGAACTTCGCCTCGTAGCAAATCAAGGAAACGACAATGACTATTCAACATTTGAGAAGCTTCATCAAATATTATTTTCTAAATTAATTAAAATAATTTTAGAAAAAGAGATGCCAAGATGAGCATTTATAAGCTTGCATCAATGTAAAAGGGACAAAGTTGTGAGCTCGTTCCAGCAGGTTGCTAGCACTAGCCGGTCCGGTTATATTGTTTCCCATGTCTGCTATTCGCTAAGCAGCGGGATAACATACATAACATACATACAAAGAGATTTCAGATTTCCATGAAAACATTCACCAATACTACACCGATCGATCTGGCACTAAATGAGGCGCACAGCAATTCTCAGTACACAATGCCTGTGTGAAGGATAACTTCCTGTGAGTTTTTCCATCGGAATTATTTGGAAAGTAATTGAATCTGCATCTGTTCATATTGGTCATTGAGTTTTGTTACATTTGTTGCAATTGTGAATGGTATAATATTCACATCATTGTTCGTTTTTTATTGAATGACATGCGAGTCATTGCTTTGAGCGGTTTGACTGGGGTTGTGAATTAGGTTATGTGTGACGGCAAATTTAAAGTAATAATATCTACAGTATATCGGAAACTCTGGTTGTAAGCCATAAATGATAACAGTTGCGTGTGGGGATATTAGATGTATGCAAATCTGGATTTGAATATTCAGTGCCTACCCGGCCCACTGACCTCACCGCGGGTCACCGACCTCACCGCGGGTCACCGACCTCACCGCGGGCCACCGACCTCACCGCGGGTCACCGACCTCACCGCGGGTCACCGACCTCACCGCGGGCCACCGACCTCACCGCGGGCCACCGACCTCACCGCAGGTCACTGACGTGGCGTTAGCGTACCCAGGGCCACTACGACGTGGCAAAAAGAACGCGATCTGATTTGGGAGCAGAGCAGAATGTTCACAAACGGGTTGGCTAAGACATGACATAACAGATTGATTTGACAATGATTTTGGGTTCACTGGCGCTTTAATGATTTTGTACATTATCTAAAGTCAGAGCCTGTTGATCCTGCAGTTGAAAGAAAGCCTCTCTTGAGATTATAGTTATTTCAAAAAACGCTTAGGTTTATGTAATTGAATTCTGCCGGTCCTACTGATTCATCGTTATGGGATCAGCTAAATTTAGCTGGAGGTTTTGAAGCTCTCACATAACCTCAAAAAAAGAAGAAAAAAAAAAAGATGTCAAGGATTTCCAGGATGAAGAGAGCAAATGTTGCTGAGACGGAGGAAAGGAAAGAGAGATATTTCCAGGCTTCAAACGAGGAAGCGCTCACGGGGTCACGGATCAAAAGAGGTGAACCTCATTGGGGACGAACGCGGCACCGATTCAAAACCATCTTCTCACATTTTGTTCTCAAAAAAATCATACCACGATTAACCGTGTCTCACTTAGGTAGCGGGCTTAACATAGCATGGTTAGTTATATAGTAGCATTACGCTGTATAGCAACATGACATTGCCATCAGCTGGGAGCACATTGTTATATGCTTGTATGTCCTACACTGTAGGCCTACTCCACGTTTTAATGTGCTGCTGTGTCGACCAGGTCTCTGTACAGAGGTGCTGAATATCAGTTGGTTAAGTAAAGGACAGAACAACAAAGCAATTTACAGTGAATTTAGCTTTTTTTTTTAGACAGGGGGTTTGAACCCAATACCTTTCGGCCGGGAGTTGAAAACACCCTAGGCACTCGATAAAAAAAAAAATAAATCAATCAAATAAATAATTCTGGTCTAATTTTCAACCCATCCATGGTTTAATTTCAACATTGGGAAACTGACAGGGTGAAATGATTCAGCTGAGTTACTCCAGTCTCGTACGGATAATGGCAAGGCCATCCCTATTGTTGCTGTTGTTGTTGTTGTTGTTGTGCTCAAGCTGGAGAGGCGACAATGATAGCAATTATCAAATCTCTTATTATATGTTTTTCCCAAGTACCTAGAATGCAATAATAACATCATTATGGGACATAATTGGGTGTTATTTTCATTATAATTGCTGTGTGATATAGCTGTTTGTTTGTAGCAAAATAAAACACTTCTGCACCACAGAATGTGTCCAACGGAGGTTCACGTGTTCAAGTTCAACGTTTATTTGTTTTGCAATTAGTTATTTCATTATCTATATTATGTATTACAATTAACCAGCTGCAAGCTTTTGCTTTGGGGAAAAAAAAAAGAAAAGAGAACTCTCATTTTCCATTAATCACCCCAACCAAAGTTACCATGGGAACACCAAACCAGCAGTCACCTTCACAGGGTCTTACATAGTGAGCATCACTACAACAACGCCATTAGCTTTTAATTAGAAGTGGACTTAGCAGGTCAGTGATAGGGGCATATCTGGCCATAAATATTGAGTCTGGCAGTGAACAAAACGTGCCTCAGTATTGACTCCTAACTCAGGCTGTCATGTTCAAACTGAAACCTAATTGAACCCAACTTGTGTAGATGCCACGGCTGTGCGTGGACCGTCCGCGCACTTCCCGAACGGTGCATTGCGGCAACTATAATAGGCTTAAGAGGTATATTATTACGTTACCTTCCCACTGACAAGTATGTTGAAATGACCTTTAACTAATCAAGAGGTTATCAACTGATGATTGAATTGACAAATGACTAACCGATAAAATATGCTGACCCTACCTGATGTTTCCATAGACTCACAAAAACAGTATTGACAGGGAGTACAGCGGGGTGGCTTATGCTGCGGTGCTTATGCTCACTCTGCATAACCATGCTGCGATGTGCATTACTTACTGCAGGTTTGTATCAAATCAAACATGTAACGAGCAGAGCTTTTAAAGCTTGTTTAATCAATGCCAACAATCATGGCTGGAGGCCCCAGAAAACCAGAAAACTCCTGAAGACTTACAGGCACGCTTATGGACGTGACTAAAATACTGTTTGACTGACAGCCGTCATGGAACAACACAGATTCAAATTGTGTCTTGGACGAAGGTGCAATTGCACGGCTACAATTGACATCAGTGGCTTATGTCAACAGTCACGAAGGGTTGCTTGAAAAACAATGACGTGGTCTAACCAAAGTCTAAGTCTAACCAGGCTTCACTATAACCAAACTGAGTCTTTGTAACACAGTAAGCCAGCCATTCAGACGTCCGGCTACAATGGTGTCAGTTTGGATTTCTATTATTAGATCGCTAAAGGTTATAATAATTAGTCAAAGAGGAATGTTTTAATCATAAAAGTACAACAAAAGTACAACAAAGCAGCTAAAACCTGAACTAAACACATGATACCGTCGGACTGAGTGAGGGTGATACAGACATGTGCAAGACATGTTCACCGTGTTCATTGTGGATATATGCCAGATTTTTGGTCTTGGTCATGATTTTGTGTTCATCCCATGATAAAAAATAAATAAATAAATAAAATAAAATACTCTATTTTGTACATCTGTTACTGTTTATTGGCTTCCGTTGGTATTCAAATTGATGCTCGGAAATGGGACACCATTGGTGCATTATTCATCTCCAGGGTAATTAATCAGCCAATCCCCAGCTGTCGCCTTGTGTCCATCAGTCTGTCGGTACACTTTGTCATTTAGTGAAAAAAAAAACCCCATCAGGGCTGTATTTACAGGCTTGTTTGGCTGAGACAGATGGAGCAGCCCGAGTTCTACACTCCATATGCAATTTTAGTTGCACTTCCAGTGGGTTCGATATCACCTACTATAGTTTGTTTGACTATGCTCAATAACAACATTTTCCTGGATTGCTTTCCATTTTTGAGACCATTGTGAGCTAATGGCAGAATGGGGAATTATGTTTAGAGGCGACAATTAGGATTTAACAAAGACAACCCCAGCAGGGTGTGAATGAAACAACTTAAGTGCATTTCACAGGAGGTTATTTACTTCATTGGTTTAACTTTAGACAATGGAAGAGGCAAACAAAGTGTGGCAGGAAGAAGAGTGAAACTGGCAGACAGTGAAATCATTTTTACATTTCATTACCATTGTATAAAAAAGCAGTTGGGAAGTCGGTT
>OMNR01024918.1:1278-13098 GCA_900303205.1 Mora moro
CAGACATCAAACACGGACAAACCTCCCCTACTTCATGCCATCCCTGCATAAGTCAGTGCCCCACTTGGGCCACCCCAGTCAAAAGAGTCTGGACACGCCACCGTACCGCTATGAATACAAATGCATTTAATTGACATTGGATGTTACATCACATAAGATGATTCCTTCAACACGCGCCAGACGAGAAATATTCAAAGCCTTTTTGTGATTCAGTTCAGAAATTCTGAACTCTGTTCCCTGTCTAGCCTGTGGGCTCATCTCAAACCAGCATTGTATTCTTCTTTGGTAGTCACAGTTTTAAGATAATTGACAGACTTCCGTCCTATTCCAGAAACCACAGCAACGCCAGAAAAGACTCATTTCAGCTGCCACTCACCGTGCTCACATTTCATAACATTAGCCCTAAAAAGTCGCGCACGCACACAATAGCCTGATACTAGACGAGTGGGTTCCTTGCTCCTTAAATTGAAGTGGAGCAGCGATAAGGCATATATTTACATGTCCCCCGTCTAGCAGCAGACACCAGGGTTCTGCTTTGTTACCCCCTCTCTCCTACCTGTCACAATCCTGTCACAATATGCCCTATAATGCCCTCCACTCCCGTGGTTTAAAGTGTTTCCCGGAGCTACGCTGGGGCTGTTTCGCGTTGTTCTCTCCTCATGCAGCGCTGTTATTGTGTTGTTGTCGTGTTGTCGGGGCAGGTATCGCAGTCATGAGACGTTTCCTAAAATCCTTTGGAGGAATTGCAGAGGAAATGTCATTGTGTGTTGTCAGGACGATAGCATCGATGATACAACAGATTGAACATGTTTGCTGTTCTCAGTGACTAAACACAGACACTACAGTCAGGGATGTAGCCAGGGAAATTCGTTTTTTACTGCATTAACGGACGACAAACACAATATTGGTGCTATATACGCGCACACAAATTCAATATCAGTGTCCGAATTACTACCTGGCAGTCTTGAAATAAGATAAACCACAAATCATTGTTGGCACCGACCAATGCAGGGCGTCCCGGGAGGATTCTCCCCCGGAAGATGATTTTGTTAATATTGTTATGTAAAAGCACCATTTTAACACATTTTTAGATTGATCTAGATTGGTGTTTGCTTTCAAATCATAATTCTATATGCTATATGGAATGTACTATTATTCATATTTAGCATTTTATGAAATGTACATAACCTGAGTAGCTTACTTTTATATTTTTCTTACTGTTTATATTTTCCATGATTTTCATTTTTATAGTCGACTATAAGATTCGTTTTTTAAAATGCACATTTGACGACAGGCACTTTCTAAGTCAAATCATTTATCTAATGTAAAAGTTTGATCAACATGTATACAGTTTCATTTGAGCAAACCCACTCTCAGCCTGACTAGGCCACTCTCTGCTGTTTTAACTGGTGTGTTGGCATGTTAGTTAGTTCGCTAGCTGGCTAGCGATCACTCAAGCTAGACTTGATTAAGTGACTCCTAAACTGTACTCCTAAACTACGTTAAAAATACATTCATTGGCATTGCTACACCAGGTAATGTTATGAGAGTTTCTTCGCTTTTTCGTAGTCCTTTCTAACTTCTACTTTACCGGATCGATGCGCAGATAGCTGTGTGTGTGTGTGTGTGTGTGTGTGTGTGTGTGTGTGCGTGCGTGCGTGCGTGTGTGCGTGTGTGCACCAGACACATATCCGTCCGTCCAACCTCGTTGCAACAAAAGACGCTTTGGCAGAGATTTGAGAGGCCACATTTCAATCCGAGCTTTGATTTCAGCCTGAGGGACACCTCAGGCTGAAATCAGAGAGAGAGAATAGACCCTTCCAAGTCAAGTCAACTGATTCAGATCTAGAAACACACATACGCTACAACTATGAAACCACTTTTCCATCATCCTCTTTTGGTATTCCACTGCAATAATTATATGTGATACAAGGGGACATGGTAATCAAACTTTATTTTTTTACTTGTTAAAGACGAGTGTTGGCCTCATGGTTTCATAATGGTTTTCTTTTAAATGAAATGCCCAGTGGCTGTAATGTTAATGATTGCAGGGGGTAGTGTCTCCCATTATTCCCCAGTGAATAATTAGGCCTAACAAGTTACCATCAACCCCGTCTGAGGCAAACAGTATAGGCAGGTTATATAGGCAGGTGGTGTAACGCCTTGCAGACACCACCTGCCTATATAACCAATATCAAGGCCCTGCATACGCCGGTTGGGCTGTGACGATTCCAGAATGTTGGAAACAATCAGCAGGACATCTTAGAGAACCGTGGAACTGAACCAGCAACTCAAGCACCGCTTCTCAAAACTTTCCCCAGCTCCTGACGCCCGTCGAGATGAAGTCCAGCTACGCTTGCGCCTCTTTCTTGGCTCGGGCAAATATGTCCTAGTGGACGTCTCTGGTGTCGACGTCCGGTCACCGATTTTGAGCGGGCACAGTAGCGCATATGCATGTGTAGGGGGTGGCGTACATGGGGTTGCCCGGTGCTCTAGCTATCAGAGCTGTGGCCAGTTTGTCCTAGCAGCCTAAGACCCCTTGAAGAAGACTTTAATATGGTTTCTCCTTCGTCCTGTTTTCCTCCCCCTCCCTGCCAGACCTCTGCCCCTAACCCCCACTGTTCTTCAGGAGTTGATCAGGAAGCAATTAAACGGCCCTTCTTTCATGATTACAGTAAAACAAGAGATCCTCCACAGACCAACTAGTCTGTATGCCAGTCTCACCCAGGTATCACATCCCACCTGATGTTCAACCTAGAGAAGGTGTAGGCAGGTTGTGATTGGTGTTTTCAAATAACGGTAACCCAATGGGAAATACGGGGGTTGCACCTTTTTGTATTGTATAACCCAGAGAACAGGTAATGATTGGAAGACCTCTGATAACCCCGCCCATGTCATGTGTTTATAATATGCTTATACCTGAGAAATTAAGGGCTACGGTCAGATTAAGTACGAGAATTAAGTGGCTGTGACTAAGTGCAAAGAATGGTGTGGGGGAGCAAGTAATGGAATTAAGTGGCTGTGAGCAAGTACAGGAATTAAGGGCTGCGATTAAGTATGAGAATCAAATGAAGGACTGCTGCGTGACGAAGTACGAGAATTAAGGGAAGGACAGCGTCTTGACTCGGTGGTCTATTTGGAACAAAGGACTTGGAAACTACATTGTGATTTGAATCTTCCTCAATACCCTTCTGTTATATATGTATGTATGCATGTATGCATGTATGCATGCATGTATGCATGTATGCATGCATGTATGTATGCATGTATGTATGCATACATGCATGTATGTATGCATGTATGCATGTTGTAAAACGATCTAGATATATCTGTAGGCCTAGTACTTGCTACATAGCTACAAATGGCAACAATCCCATACGTTTAATTTCACCTTATACCTGATTTATTGTATTTTGAAAGTTTAATCTTGTGTTTACTTTACTTGTAGTTACTCCTGAGTGAGAGATGTATGTATACACTGCGCGTTGGCGCGCAATGGTACTTGTTCTTGTTTAATGAATGAGGTCCCAGGGTCCCGATTGGTTGAGAGATGGAGGGGCGGGGCCTGCAATGACAGCGTGGGAATTTAGAACCCAGACGTAGAGAACAGAAGGGGAATGTATGTATGAACGTCTTCCTAATTGAACTTCTGCTTCAGCTGCATAAAGACTCGATGATAAAAGTGTTTGCAATGTTGTTGGGTTTTTTGAATTATGCCTAGCGACTGATAGAGGTGCAAATCCAACACACTTTAAGGTTTGTATCAGGTAGTCTTAGTTGACAGTTCAGTTGAGTCCTATTAAAGTGGCGGCCCGTGGGCCACATCCGGCCCGTGGATCAATTCGATCTGGCCCACAAATTAGTTGTTACAACATAATCAATCAGGATCAATTCCCCGGAAAAAAAACAACGGAGCAAGAATGAGAGACAGTTAAATTTCCTCCAATAGGAAACCGCTTTATCCGCTTTGTCCCGCCCCCTACGACCCGCCCATGACCCTGCACGCTCTCCACGTCTGTCCAAACGTGACGAGGGAACACAACGTGAGAGGGCACCGCGTCACGTAACGCGAACTTCAATGGAACATATCCGATGGGTTCAGATGCTCGTCCAATCAGCGTGCAGAGCGCCTCTTTGAAGAGGACGGCTATAATGGAACAAGGGAGCCTCACTCCGTGTTGCATGGAGATTCTGAAACAGTGAACGACTGAATGATAGCTGTCCTTGCAGATGTAGTGACCGAGGATGAGGCGAAGAAGAACATAATTGTGTCCATCCAAACATACCAATGTTCGATACAACGGGCGATCAGAAGAGTCGAAGCTCAACAGATGTATTCGAAACCCCTTTTGGATGAGTTAAAACAAGCCGAGGTTATAGTCAGCAGACTTGCAGACTAGTTGTACATGTACGCTTCTTGGATTTTGCTTGATGTAGGCTATTTATATATATATATCAGGCCATTTCTGTTGAAAGTTAACAACATTATCAGTTGTTGTTAGATTGATTTATAGCTGAGACCATTTATTTTGATTGTTAATTTCAATAGTATAATTGAAATTAATAATAAGAGTACTTGTATTCGATTTTTACAGGTTCAACGTTAAAAGGTTCAATGTATTTCGATCTGCCACATGAGTGATTTGTTGAAAAAAAGAATACATGAAGAATAACGGGTCTATGTGGAAGTGTATGAACTGACTGCACTATTTTGTATCTTAGATAAATAAATTGTCAATAAACGTATGCACAGTATTAAGGGTATTTAGTGTTATTTTTTATGCTATGTTTTATGTGCAATAATTACTAGTCTAGTTTGTCTACTTTATCTACATCTTATCAAACAACATATAGCTTTTAAAGTTTTTAATTGATAATAATCGTTAATACCTACACAGACACACAGAGTGTTTCTAAACGTGGACAGGCAGGACTGGTTCCTGTAAATGGTTATTTAAGGAGTATTTTCTGTTTAGTAAAGAAAATGGAGGTGGTAGTGCGCCTTGTTAACAACCTGCTGTCCATCATCTTCGATTTTGCGTTTTGTAGCCAGAGGATGGTAGACCTAGGCCTGTAGGGCCGCCTTGTGGCTAGTTCGTGTAATTGTTGAGAATTATGACATAATGATGTTGTCATGATAGACATTTGCACCAGATGGAGAGAGAGAGTTAAGCTGTGGTCCCTGCTGTGACAGCTTCTCCTCCAAGCACCTGAGAAATTCCTTGTGTTGCTTCAGTGCCTTAAAAGATAACTTTGCCTCTTTTCAACCTTAGCTTTATATCCGCATTAGGGATATAGTGTGAAAGATGCCTGTAGTTGTTGCTAATGCTCTCTGTGTCTCTGGGGTGCAGCTCAGCACAGATGCAAAATGTTACTCCAACTCTGTCATATAACGGTGTTGGGTAAGATTTGTAGTTTTGCGTCATCTGGCGTACAAAAGTAGTAGGGAGTTCCCCTTTAACATTCACTCTCCCTCTTTAATTCAATTGTTTTGCTTGTTATGCTACCATTATATCTGTCCAATATGGCCATTGCACTCCTAACCAATCCCCGGATGGAGAGATCCCTCACTCTGCGTTCCTTCTCAACATATAAAATGTACTTCTCCATTCAAACTGAACACTGAGGCCACACTATAGCAGAGAAACCTATAATCTATCTGCTGACCATTTTAGCATCCAAAGAGTATTACTGGAAGACATTGGCAAGTGTAGTAGTCTCACAAAGACTTGAGATAGGAGACAAGCTCAGATCTTGCCCAGGGCATTCCACTTTGTAAGCCTGTAATTGGCTAACATTGTCCCGTTGTTAGCAAAAAATTCTGTAAAGGTTTCAAATCAACAACGTGTAGCCTGGCCACTGTACACTTATTAAAATCCCCTTCTGAAAGCTTTATCCACTTGAGCAAATGAGTTTCTCTTCGGTAGAATATCTCCATAACGAAACAGGAAACAAGGTGTGACTCCGCCCCTTCTTGTTGTTGGTTTCCGGCCCAGGCTCTGTGCTGTCTCCCCCCAGGCTCTGTGCCGTCTCCCCCCAGGCTCTGTGCTCTCCCCCCAGAAGTTCTGCTATAACAGAAGAACTGCTGGATCTGAGATTACAAGTGTAGCTATATGTCTTCATTGTATGAGTTCATATCTATATTTTCATGTATCCCCTACGCATGTTGAAAAGTTGAATACATGGTAATTCAACACATACATACATATTATACACATATTAAACACCAATATATACACTAGTAATGGCAGTGTGAGGTTTAGGGTCTTGGAGAGCACCATTAACAAATACATTTAGTTATATTTGGTTATTTTAATTAGCAGATGCTTTTATCCAAAACTAATACATTATAGGGCCAAACAAAAAATAAAAAGTGCCAGTGTGTTTTGAGAATAACATCAGCGTTTTGAGATTGGCACTTCACTTCATACAACACTTGTGTTGTAGAAAGTTGCATTTGTTTAGAGGAAATAATGAATCACATTTGGATGAGGTGATAGAGCCTAAGCCACGCCCCTTCCACTGTACCCCATGGGACCTTATTTCAGAAAAAATATGTACGGTAGTCAATGGTGAGAGACAAATATTTTTGATCCCGTGTTTGTCGATGTTTGTCAATTTAAAAGATAATTGCAAGTCAAGAAAGTCACAGTTTGTCGTAAAACTGTTGAAGTATAAGTCAAATAAATAGGTCAAATAAAATAATTAGAAAGACTACACACCCAAAATTTGTGTAAGTGACGTCTGATGTCACACACACACACACACACAACCGCGCATGCTGGTTGCAGAAAGTACCATAAAGCCTTCTATTTGGTAGTCGTGGAACTCTATTCTCTATTCTTGTACACAAAGCACAAAGTTGCGATGGGTAAACCGGTTTATTGCAGAGTTGAAGAGTGTGTTTGTAAGCAGAGCAGGTGGTGCAGTGCTAGCATGTTAGCGCTCCTCCCTGAGTGTGTGTGTGGTGGTGGCTGGTTTAACCTGTGTGCCTTGATTGGCCAACGCAGCACAGGTGTGCAGCCTCACCCGGCCCCAGAGTCTAATCAGTCAGTGACTCGAACCAGCCACCAACCACACACTCTCCACAGTGACAGATGCTATTTTATATGCATATTTGGATACATATAAGCAGGTATAAGGCATAAAGTGTATTTTACTGTAACTTAGGGTATTGAGTTCTTAAGTCTTACTCAAGAATTGCAGTGTATCCTAGAAAATACTTAATTATTTGCTATACATAAAACTCCATAATTCTTAGTGATAAAAATAAGCATATAATTGTGAATGAGTTTGTACTTTCATAATATGTTAGGCCTTTTGTGGATTCAAATTTCAAATCGTCATTTGAAATTGAAAATGTAGTGCCTTTTAATATAAATTCACTGATAGTGTTTAGACATGCTGTCTTCCAAACAATACATTTAGTTTGACCACTGTTTCATGTTGGGCTGACCCCTACTGGGATTGTACTGAAAATGGTTGCATTGGGATACATGATACCATGTATACCATGTAACACTATGTCCTTGGGTTTTGACCAGGTTTTTTTTAACTTCTGGAACACAGCACCTCTCCTATATCTCCTATACAGCATAATGCAGTAGAGCGGTGTGCCTTTTGGCTCACTATGGTAGTATTTAGCATATCTAGAAATTCACACCAGCCAAATAGAGCCATTGTCATATATGATAAAACTGTGTTCCCTGTTCTTCATATGTGAAGTTGCCTCCCTCATCCTCATCTGACATTTAGTTTGATACCAAGCCTGAGTATCAGAGAATATCATATTAGCTAACAAACTATATGCATATATGTGCCAAGTTTACTCATGGTAACAAATTTAAACCCAACTTGAATTCCAAAGGTTTTATTGTGTCCAATTTTACATCCACATTTCATTAAGGACTTCCTAATACCAAATATAGACAGTTCACGCTGTGACAACCCCACCCCTTCCTGCCTGGTCACATGGCTGTCCTCCTTTTTGGATATTTAGCATTTTGTTAGTCTTGATTTGGTTTGTTCTTGCCTTATACACACACACCCCACATTTTGTTCTCATCCATTCATACACCCATGACACCACTGGTCAACTGACTTACACACCTCATGGTTATCTTGAGTTACAAATAAATACTTTAAAGGGGTCATATTATACTTTTGGGGGTTTTCCTTTTCCTTTAGTGTGTTATATAGCTTTCGTGTGCAAAGTTACAAATCTCAAAGGGAGTTACTCTCTCCCACAGAAAACACGTCTCCTGAACTGCCTGAAACAGGCAGTCAAGCCTTTACTTCCGTTACTTGTCTTCATGAATGAAACTTGATAGCTAACGTTATTGTGTTTAAATGTCTTGGCAAATAAGCTGGAGGCCTCGGCTAACTTGCAAACTAACGTTACACAGTGGTGTCCAAACTGTGGGTCATGACCCATTAATCGGAGCAGGGGTCTCGGAATGGCAACAATGAAGAAAAACAAACTATATATATATATATTATATATAGTATATATGTATGTATATATATGTCTACATGCCTTATCTGTTTCATTTGATATGTAGTATGTTTGAAGACTGAAAGGAGAATATTGTATTGTTCAACAATATACATAGATAAATCTGTAAGGTAAATGACGTATTGCTTAAACATATTTTACTGCACAAAATATTTGGTG
The DNA here is from genome assembly GCA_900303205.1 of Mora moro. Lineage (NCBI taxonomy): Eukaryota > Metazoa > Chordata > Actinopteri > Gadiformes > Moridae > Mora > Mora moro. The sequence goes on from OMNR01024918.1 coordinate 9,953, forward strand.
GGTCCTGGGCCAAAAGTACCTCCACACAGATCAGTCAGGTCGGGAAATATAAAAGATATTATTATTTTGATAGTTTATTTGTACATGTGTTGATGTACTTGATAATTACAACGTCGTCACTACTCAGCACTTTGTGAAATGGTCGTTGGTGGCTCCTAAATTATTGTAGTAATGCATGTTCGCCACAAGGGGGTACTGCACACCAACCTCAGGCAGGCGGTGAAGCTTTTGACCAACTAAAACAGACGCTGTCCGTGGTCCGTGGTGCTTAGGGCCTGCTCGCCCAGAACAGATGTCTCAGGTCGTTTTATTGTGTTTGTTTATTTCCGGTGTTAACAAATAGACAAAAGGGGTGAAGACCGATGACGTTTTTCCCCATTACCACAGCGAAGTTCCACTCATGCTGACGGGGACCAACCATACATCATACATCCATCCATGGGACAGTGTTGCATTGTAGATAAAATAATAATGCAAGCGTCCACACATGAATGAAGTGAGTAAGTAACTTTTTGGCTCTCATTTGCATCAACTTGCTTAGCAAGCAAGTTTCCCCTCCCTAGGTGGGGAGAAAAGCAATATGACAGATCCTACAAACCTGTTTACTTGAAATAGCCCCACAACAAATGGTAAAATAAAGCCTACTCCCTTACGTATATTTTACAACAGCAGGGTCACATCTTACAGTCTGGGGCTCCATCTGCTCACCCTCACTCTCCTTAGCACTCCGCTCCTGTGCGTCATTTCTGTGGTTGCTGATGTTTACCATGTTTACCAAATAGTTTAAATTGGTTGTCTGCTCTTATCTGCTCTTCGAAACATTTACCATTGTCTATTAATTCAGCAGTAGTAAGAGTTAAAGTTATTGAACTGGTGCATGTAGGCCTATTGTTGCAGTAGTTACCGGTAGATTATGGTATATCAATCCGAGTTTCACAATGTTCATGTCTTTTGGTGTGCATTGTGCAATTATATAATAATTTTTCCTTTTTGCCTTGTGTGAGGTTCTTTGGCTAAAGTCGTTAGATGTAAATCCTGTCTCTTCAATGGGGCACGAGTACAGCAGTAGTAGGCCTATGACATACCTGTATGTGTTGCACTTGAATGAAACGATGTCCTAGACAAGTGTATTAATGTTTTCTTCATTTATTTTGTAATTAACTGCATAGAAATAAGTCACTCCAACGTGGCATCTCATTCTGTTATCTCTCCTCTCTTAAGTTTTGTTGTCTGTACGTCACTGTAGCTAAGACAGCATTTCATCATATATGGGGGGGGGGGCACACGGGGCTGACCTCCAGCACCCCCGACTCAACATGCCATCCAGCGGCCCCGTGACTCCGGATGATATGCACTAGAAGCCACCTGGCTTACATCCAAAGATTCAAGGACCTGTTTGAAGAGTTTCGACTGGAAGTTTGTGCCTTGGTCCGTCTGTACAGCTTTTGGCGACCCAAAAGTGGAACAGAACTTGATTAGCTGTGGTTTTACATCATGGCACTGCTGCAGGAAAGCGAGTGGAGGCGCACATGATGGTACGCAGGTATTGGTTGACTGATTGTGTTCTGGGTATGGTTTGGTTCAGTTTACCTGCTAACTGACAAACATGACAAGTGCGGCAATGGTCAACAACGTCAGACTTTAGCCCTGGCCAGAAAAAGTGCCTCAAAATGGGCTGGTAGGTCTTGTTAACACCTAAATGTCCAGAGTTAACACGTGCCCACGGTAAATGCTGGGGACTACAAGCTGATGACACTCGCAGGGTCTAACACTTCCAGTGCAGGAGTTACCTTGCCTCCAGCCATGTCATTACCCATGGTGATCCCCCGGATTGGCAACGCCGGGCAGACAGCGACCGGAAAGAACCCAGTGACTAGTTTAGACTGTACATGTACGTAGTGCAGCGGCCGCGGGACATAACCCATCTCAATGCCACTGAGCACAGTACTGTAACCGCAGGCAGACTGATCGGAAAATGGCAACACCCTCATGAGAATGACAGATTGGGAACCCCCCCGTATCGCGTAAAATCTGCACTGGACACTGGTCACCTGGGTCACCCGTCAGCGACACTAAACCCTCTAGGATAAAAGGTTGGAAACAAGGGTCGGGACTCTCATCCTCATCCTGGTCGACGGGATGTTTAGAGGGACTTGATTTAATGAACCCTGTGCCTTTTGGCTGCCAGGGACTCGGGGGAGGTTTCTGCTGCTCTTTCCGCCTTAACAATAGACAATTCGCAGTAACGTGCCCTGCCTTGTGGCAGTAGAAACACTCTCTCCTCTTTGGGGCTGGCAGGGGCTTTGTTAAAACTACTCTGAGCGGCGGGAACCGAGCGGGGTTTGTCAGTCGAAGGGTACGCAGCCTTGTGTGTGAGCACATCAGCCAAAACAGCTGCAGCAGATAAAACTCTCACTTTCTGTTCATTGAAGTACACCACTATGCACTCGGGCAGACATTTCTCTGCTCTGCTCTTCCGATAACATCAGTTCACGAAGAGCAGCAACATCGTCAGCTTTACATGCAGAACACCATTTGTCAAAGAGATTCCCTTTATCGCTAGCAAACTCTACGTAAGTCTGAGTCTGGGATTTTCTGTGGCCTCTAAACCTCTGCCTATACGCTTCGGGGACCACTTCGTAAGCGCGCAGGATCACGGCCTTCACAGCCTCATATTGTGCACTTTCCTCTAGAGGGAGCGCTTTCCCCATGGATCCTGCACTGTGACAACAAGGACCAGACATCTGCAGGCCACTTAAGAGCCGTTGCAATACTGTCCACTTCAGTTTCCCGGAACACCGGCACCAAGGCGATGTGCTTAAGAGTCTCTTTCTGCGCATCAAGCCAAAGCAGCCTCACAGCCTCGTCTGCTTCTATCTCCAGCTTTCTTACCTGCAGGCGAAAATCAAGCTCAGCTTGGCGATCCTGTGCCTTCTCCTGAGCCTCCAAACGGAGGCGACAAGGGATCGTAGTGAGGAAGAGTAACTGGCGTTTTCACCCGGCCCTCTACCTCGAAGACAACAGGGAGGGATTCCCCAGACCCCTCCAGCGCCCCCCTATCCTGCACCACAGACTCAGAGGTCGCCGACAAAACAATCGCCCTCAACTCCACAAGTTTATCAACAACCCAAAATCAGCGGTTGGAC
>OMNR01024933.1:1541-12916 GCA_900303205.1 Mora moro
CCCGCCCCTTGCCCGGCACCAAAACATTTCACCACCAACCCGGTCGCAGCTCGTCATCCGTGGCCATCTAAAGATGCCAGTGCGGTTTGGCCTTTCCTTGCGTGATATGCCGCTTACTTGCCACATAGGGATGTTTAATTAGCCAAAGGTATATGTTGAAGTACTGCGGTGTCTCCACACTTGATTGACTGACCCTTGCATGGCATTGCAGTGAAAGAAGTTTACACTCCATATAATCCTCATATAAGCTTTACACTTGCCTTTTAATTGACCAGCGACAAGCTTGGTTGGTTGGTTTGTTTCACGGCAATCCATCGTGTTTTGTTTTGTAATTTAAAATCGTACCGAAAGTGTGGCACACTATAAAAATGTCTAATTTTACTTACACTCATTTAGCTTCTCAAAGGAGACAACATTACAGAACAGTATTGTAAGCCATTCAGTGTTACTAAATGCTAAAGACATAATTTCTACATGAATTGTAGATTCGGTGCCAAAAGAAGGGACAGCATTGTGAGTGTTTCAGAACATGTTTTACATTAACTGCGTTATTGCATTGCTTTTAAAATGCACGGTAATCGCATTGAGATACACTACAGCTAAATGAAAGTGTCTTCAAATGTTGACATTCATGAAGTTTTTAGAGATTTTATCGTCGGTTTGGTTTGAAGTTGATGTAACCGAGTGGACTGAGTGCAATATAGCCCTGTTTCAGCGCTTGAAGTAAGGTTTGATTTGTATTTATTTGAGTGTTTTGTCTCTTTCTCATAACAAAGCAGTTAAGTTGGAGTGAAGTTGTTCACAGCAGGAATGAGAATGTATTTAAATGACATTAAACCTGCACTGTGTAAACCTGCACCTGCACTGGAAACAAGTAAAAAGCCCATTCACCCACAACCGAACCAAATCTACATACATTTTTAGTAGGAAAAGCAAAATGGACAAATGAACAAAATGGCTCCAGTTTAACAGTTTGACATAATGCAGGTTTAAAAACGACCATGGAAACACGTCTCATTTAAATACCTCTGCCAATCACCTGTTTTGTTTAAATAAAATAAAAAAAGTTTAAATGTTAATGTTTTTTTTTTCGTTTTGGTTTTTCTACGGTTGACTAGAATGACCCTGATGGTAATCTGCCTGTCATGTTGTGTTCAGGGTGGCTGTGGTTTATCTGAGGGCCGGCCTCCCTGGCCAGCATGTAGTACACAATGGAAGTGAGGTATTAACCAGCTGTGTGTCAATTATTGAAGGAAACTCATAAGACATTGTCATCTGGGTGGAATATGTGTGTGTGTTGGACAGGAAGTGCATTATTCTAGACTTTGAACTGAAACTACAGGAGAAGGATCAGTTCAGCTGTGGCACAGAAGATCGCAAGACCTAACGTTACGAGGTATCGCTGATTTTAACATTTTGGACCCAGGTGAGTTTGATCAACTATGTCTTTAGATATTTTTTGTGAGGGGTTTTGTTTGTCTTTTGTTGTTTGGGATGTTTAGTTTGTGGGATTGTGTCGATTTTAATGGGGTGTTAACTGATCAGTAATCAATAGATCTGTTGAAGCATGTGACCTCTGTGCCGACACCTGGACAGGTCATGGCGTTGCCACGGCAGCCCGGCTTGGTGGTTCTGCTGCTGCTGCTGCTCTGGGGCACCCAGGGGTGCCGGTCTGCCCCAGCCCCCCTCGCCACCTGCCCCGAGGTCTGCGTCTGCCCCGATCGCGCCCTGATCAACTGCTCCTCCTCTGCGCTTCCCCTCGCTCCGCGTCACCCCTCCATGGGCAGAGCCGTGGACCTGGATCTGTCCCACAACCTCCTGAGCTCCGTAGCGGTCCACCGGCCCAACCCAGAGCTCCGGGTGCTGAGGCTGGGGAACAACCAGATATCCCACCTCTCTCTCTGCCTGGATAAGAGGAGCTCCGATGGGGGCGGACGCCGCCTGCGGCACCCCGGGGCCTGGAGGAGCCAGAGGTGTGTCTCCTGGGCCCCCGGCCTGCTGCTGCTATCGGCGGAGAGGAATCGACTGGCGGAGACACCCCGGGGTGAGTCACACGCCCACACCCACAATATACGCTGCTGATAATGGGAGGGTGCCGAGTTGTAAATACCTCCTGTGGGATGGTTCATGGTTCATTCAGCCATGCTTTGATTGATATTCCTAATCAATTTGATTGATGATGGATACAATTCATATGTATGTTAATACATTTGGTAATAATAAATGTTTTTATATGGGGAAGATATCCATGTTTCCATTTTCATTTTTAGGGTTAGGGTTAGTCTCTCAGAGATTGTACATCCTATCTTCTAACTTCAACATAACAACAGGCGAAAAGACAGAAGTCAGTTTATGAGACGCTCTCGGAAGAGGTGGGTCTTCAGATGTTGTGAGGAGGGATAAATATAAATGAATAAATGAATGAATAAATATATGGATCGCAAGGAATAGCTGAAGTTTGTTTTCTTGAATTCAACCCTCTGTCCACTAGGTTGTATTACAGTATCATAATACATGTTTTGTAATACATTGATATTCAAGGAGAGTAATGAATGTGAGTCATCTATCTGCCCCCCCCCTACTAAGCCACTGTGACATTAACACATTTAAACTTGTTTAAATTTTGAGTACAACTGCCAATGTATCATGTTGTTATAGTGTGCAAATACATAGTTGTATATTAACCCCCTGTGTCATAATACACTGTCCTCTATGCACACACGTCTTTCCTACCAATTCTTCCCCATGTATGTTATTAGCATTTGACGAGCTAGCGAGGCAGCTAGGCTGGCTCATAACAGGTAAACAAACTCATGTGTGCAACAATAGTCATAGTAAGTAGTATGGCTGGAACTTTGCTCTTCAGGGAGGACTGCCTAAGCCTCTGCAGATAATGACACAATCAGCAGATTAATGTACAACCCAACGAGCTCTTACTTGGGGGCCCTCCTTATGCCTTTAAGAAGCAGTTAAACAAGTGAAAACCTGGAACAAGATAACCAACTAAATCAATATTTTCTGTTTTCAATGATTTCAATGATTTAGAGAAGCTACACGCCTCTGTTTGTACATTTGTACAGAGTATTTCTGTATTTTTGGGTTTTGTTTGAGTGTTTGGGAGCTTATTCGAGACGAGTGTGTGGGCAGCCGGTCTGTTTAGGGAGAAGTCTGTGGCCATTATTGGACCAGTCAGACAGTTCTTCCTGTTTGGTATTCGGATCACTGTAGCCTCTGTACTGAAGCATAGCCCCCTGGCGCTGCGCTGAGAGCGTCTCTGGCCAGAGACGACAGCAGAGACAGCCAGAGGGACTTTGGGCCCCAAGCAGAAATTTTCATCTCAGTAATTTGTTTGAGGTGTAAGCGTATGCACTATTAAGATTTACCCACTGGGAAACGTGTGTTTATACATACAAGATGATTACTTGGGACAATTACATTGTGATCATCTGGGAAATTTAAATGATGGGAAAGAAAGAAATGAATGAAACATTTGAATCACAAAATGGCTTCCCACCTGTCAACAAAAACGGACAAAATCCATATCCAGTTATAATGTAAGGGTAACATCTAGCGAACAAATAGGTCGATATTGCGGCAGGGTTGTCCAACTCCCAGCCCGAGGTACTGACTTTGACTCCCCTCTGCAGCCTACCTGTAGGCATCCTAGAGCAGAATGTCCTTAGTAACTCCTACCTGCTCCTTCATGACATGGATCTGAATTCACTTCTTTAAGTAGCTTTGGACGAAGGCATCTGCTAAACAATGACTGGATAGAATAGAGTTGGCAGTTGGTTGTTGAAATCAGCCAATTCATTTCAGTGTTTTTAAATCACCGTCATCAATGCAGCGGCAGCGATAAGACGTGTATTTGAGAACTTGCAATCGATATTAATTGTGTTTGGAATGGTTGAGTGCGCCCATGCTGTGCCTTTAAGTCATGTTAAGTTTACATTTATTCATTAAGCATTTATTAGCGTTTATTTTAACATTTATTCATTTAGCAGACACTTCATTCATTTAGCAATTTATATTTTTTGAGGGTGCCAACGATCAAAATTAGAGTAACAAAAAAAAAATACAACAAAATTTGCAAAGAACAAAAAAAGTGCAGTTAAGCTATACAAATCAGAACACCAAGTTAGTAGAATTTGCATAATAGTTACATCTCAGAGATGCAGAGATGGTACATCTCAACAAAGTGTGTACTAAGTCTAAGTCTTTAAACGTGTTCTTTACGTTAAGTTCTTCTCCTTCTGTGCTGCCGTTTCTCAGGGCTGGGAGGGAGCAGGTCTCTACAGGTTCTCCAGCTCTCCTACAACCAGATCTCCACCCTGGATGCAGAGGATCTGGAGGGTCTACAGCAACTGAAGGAGCTCCACCTGCACCACAACCTCATCAGCAGTCTACACCCACGGGCCTTCATGGGCCTCACCAACCTCACCGTAAGAGGAGGGTTATTATGGGATACAGCAGGGTTTCTTCCTAGAGGGTCTGATTTACCTTTTTATTTATTTTTCTTTGCCTTATTAGCAGTTTGTTATTCAACAACCATATACCTGCTCATTACCAATCATTCATTGATTTTTCATGATGTGTAGATGACTTTGTGTAATTTAAAAAAAAAAATACTATTACTCCAGAAAGTGGAGGAAAATAAGTTGTTCCATACCAGATTAGAATTTGTATCCAACTACCATATCATGCGTCAAGTTGCTGCAACATGTCCCTGTTCATCGTTTCAAGGTCATTGACCTCAGCTTCAACCTGCTGACGAGCATCTCTCCAGCGACCTTCCTGTCCCTTCCTGTGGGGCTGGAGGTCAGGGGAGGTGGTAACCCGTGGAGGTGTGACTGTGACATGGCAAGCCTGAAGAGGTGGATGGCCCTGGATGCAGACGGAGACCAGCAGCTCTGGTTGGACATGTTGTGTTCCTCCCCTTCCTCCCTGGCGGGGCGAGACCTGCTCCAGCTCTACGAGGAGGACCTGGGGTGTCCGAGTGCACAGAACCAGCCTGGGTTCCATCAGGACCTCACCGTCGACCACGGGTCTACTGTTCTGCTGCCTTGCTCGATGCAACAAGGTAGCCATTTGTTGGGATATGTAATTTTGTATTTTTAGTTTTTTATGTTTATAATAATTCAACTAGATACTAACTAACTTCAGGAATGTAAGAAAGGATCAATTACATCATGCCATTTCGTATCGAGTGTTTAAATGCATCATACTTTCATCTCAATATTTTCTTTTGTCATAGGTTCAACATGGTGGACGCCCAAAGGTCAAGTGTCCGCCGAGTCTGAAGCGGGTCTAATGATTAATGACATCACAGAGAGGGATGCAGGACTTTATATTTGTGTGTCGCAATCACACCAAGATTTTGTGTCTGTTTACAACTTGAAAATCAGGGAGATAGGCAGAGGGCAGCCAAGGGCTAACAGCAGATTGCCCAGGAGTTTACCCGGAGGTAGCCAGGGGATAGGTGGTGCTGATTTGACATTGCGTCAAGTAAGGACCACTGGAAATAACCTGGATCTGGCCGTGAGTCTATCTGTTTTCCTCACTTTCCCGGTGGCGTTTATCCTCGGTGTCTTCGCCAGACCTTGTATCGATGTTCTCTGGCAAAAGGTTTGCAGTAAGAAAAATGCCTCCTCCCAACCTGGCTCAGTCTCCTCCACTGGTCAGGGACCCCACGACAACCAGGCTTACTTGGACGAAGAGGACGACCCAGAGGTCATGTCTCATAGAGAGCGGAGAGTGACCTTCAGTACTCCAGACAACCAGGAGCAGAGTAGCGTGGACTATTATGATACTTTGGCCAGCAGGCATCCACAGAACCTCCCCCATACACGGCACCAGAGGGAGGCACGCCAAAGGGACAGCCTGGAGGACAGGCGTATAGCTGCTGATTCAGAACCATCCCTGAGCCAGGAACCAGAACACATTCCGGACGACAATGAGCTGGGGGAGCGAAGGAGTCTGTCCTCTTCCTCTGATGAGGAGCAGGACAACAGTACAAGGACACAGAAGTCCTCTCAGGCCATTGATGGGTCTATCCAGCAGAAGACGACTGAACATCACCTGAACAATACAAAGCTCACGGAGCAGGACCAGTCGAACGACAGCGGAGAAGCCTTTGAATTCCCTGAATCCATTCAAAGTGGTTCAGCGAGGTCCAGTAGTCTATTTGGATCTTTCAATCATTCAAAAAAGAATGTTTTCCCGCATTCAAATGATTTGAGGCACTCTGATAGGTCCAGCTCCAGCTCCAGCTCTCATGTCAGTGGAGATGAGTCGATGCTATACACCGTGAACCCAGATACAGAGGAGGGGGAAAGAGTGGAAATGGCCCAGGATGTGCAAAACATACATTACACCAAGATCATTAAAGGGGCTGTTAGGTTTGACGAACAAACCCAATCAAAACAATCAAAACAATCAATCAGGATTTCATCGCAGGAGGTGTGGGAGGGTGAGCTACAAAACCCAGAAATGGCACCACATCACTCACCAGATTCATCACATTCCTCTTCCTGTGAAAGTGATGACGAGGTCACAGAGTACACATTTAACCAAGGAGCAGCTGATGAGGGAACAGGAAGGATCAGCAAGAGCGTCAGCTACCACAATATCTCTAACCCCACTTTGAGTGTGCCCTCCAACAATAATGTCCAACATACCTCAGCGGCTTTAGCACCGGTTACCGATTCATATTCGTCCTCAAGTGAGAGTGAATCAGAAATGTCAAAACACAAGATCAGGGCCAGAAATGCCAGCCTTAAGCAATGGCCAGAAATGAACCTCCAAAGCATTCCTAAACTCAAAGGACGCCTGGATATCAAAGCAAAATCACCTGATATCACCTCTAGTATTGGTGAGAGTGGAGAGGATGACCGTTGGCCTAAGTTGGATCTCACTGGCATCAAACGGCATCTTGATATCAAAGTAGCAACAGAAACCACAGGTCCTGCAGTGACCCTGAAGGACACAGATCAGGACTACAGGTATCAAGTCAAACCGCGTCCAGATATCAAAGCATCAACAGACTTCACCTCCAGCAGCAGTGACAGCGAAGAGGAGACCAGGGGTCCTGCAATGAACCTGAAGGACACAGATGAGGACTACAGATATGTCAAACCACGTCCAGATATCAAAGAATCAACAGATTTCACCTCCAGCAGCAGTGAGAGTGAAGAGGAGACCACAGGTCCTGCAGTGACCCTGAAGAACATAGATCAGGACTACAGGTACCAAGTCAAACCACGTCCAGATATCAAAGCATCAACAGACTTCACCTCCAGCAGTAGTGACAGCGAAGAGGAGACCAGGGGTCCTGCAGTGAATCTGGATGACATCCATGTGAAAACTAAAGTAGAAAATGCTTATCAGCCTCATTTACATCTGGGCACAGTGAGCCCAATCAAGGATTTTGAAATCAATGCGCAGGAAGGCAGATGGCCTGAGTTAGATCTTGGCAACATCACTGGCATCAAACGGCGGCTTGATATCAAAGTAGCAACGCCATCACCTGATATCACCTCCAGTATTGGTGAGAGTGGAGAGGACAGCCGTTGGCCTAAGTTGGATCTCAACAACGTCACTGGCATCAAACGGCGTCTTGATATCAAAGTAGCAACAGAGACCACAGGTCCTGCAATGAACCTGAAGGACACAGATGAGGATTACAGATATGTCAAACCATGTCCAGATATCAAAGAATCAACAGATTTCACCTCCAGCAGCAGTGAGAGTGAAGAGGAGACCAGGGGTCCTGCAGTGAATATGGATGACACTTATGTAAAAACTAAGGTAGAAAATGCTTATCAGCCTCATTTGCACCTGGGCACAGTGAGCCCAATCAAGGATTTTGAAATCAATGCGCGGGAAGACAGATGGCCTGAGTTGGATCTCAGCAACGTCACTGGCATTAAACGGCGTCTTGATATCAAAGTAGCAACAGAGACCACAGGTCCTGCAGTGACCCTGAAGAACATAGATCAGGACTACAGGTACCAAGTCAAACCACGTCCAGATATCAAAGCATCAACAGACTTCACCTCCAGCAGCAGTGACAGCGAAGAGGAGACCAGGGGTCCTGCAGTGAATATGGATGACACTTATGTAAAAACTAAGGTAGAAAATGCTTTGCACCTGGGCACAGTGAGCCCAATCAAGGATATGGAAATCAGGTGGCCTGAATTGGATCTCAGTCGAATCCCCCGTATCAAGACGCGTCTTGATGTCAAAGCATCCACAGAGACCACTTCTTCTGCCGTGACCCTGGAGGACACTGACGAGGACAGGTGGCCTCGGTTGGATCTCAGCAATGTAACCCGTGTCAAAAGGCGTTTGGATATCAAAGCACCAACGGCATCACTTGAGATGACCTCCAGTGGCAGCAGAGTACCACTGCAGTCCTGTTCCCCCTCATCCAGCAGTGACAGTGAAAGCGAGGTGAAAGTCGAAACGGTAAAACAAGAAAGAGAAGGCCCTGTTGTCGGAACCATGGGTCAGGTCAGATGGCCTGACCTTAATCCCCGTGTCCCTCACATCAGGAAACATCTTGATGTAAAGGCACCTTCACCAATACCACATCCAGGTAAGGTTGACCCAGTCCCTGTTCAAAATTATACAGGGTCTTCCACAAGTGAGAGTGAGGATGAGAAACTAGTCCACAGAGGTCAGCCAGAAAGTGTACATGTGTTATCACCGACCACTAAAAATGAGTCAATTTTCAATTTGAAAGTCCCATTAAATGACAACTCTCTGACTTCGAAGAGAGATCCCACTATTAAATTAGAAAAGTATGCTGTTATTACAGATGGGCTGGGTGACTACACCACAGGCCCCAAGAGTATCCCAGGACCAGAAGTCACCCCAGATCTGGAGTCACGTTGGGCAGGGCTCAATCTTGGGATATCGCGCTTTAGAAAACGTCTCGATATCAGCACAGACAAGGCTGCTCCACTCAAGGGCTCGTCTGAAATTGAGATGTTGTCTTCTTGCGGGGAGAGAGTGGATAAGAGCAAGGAATTGGACCTGAAAAGGAGCGTTGTTAAGGGATCGGAAATAGATGCAGAGAACAAAACTTGGCCCCAGGTGGATCTCAGAAACATCACTGGCGTCAAGAGGCGTCTTGATATCAAAGTGGCAACACTGCCATCCAATACATCTGACCTTTCTATCGAAGACCGCTGGAAAACGCTGAGTCGGGATGAACCACTGGACACTCCGCCTCCTGTTCCAGATTGTCCTCCTCCTGACTCCCCCAGTAGCGAGAGTGAGGATGACGCAAACCGAGTGAACGAGACTAACTTCACGGAGTACCGGACTCACGGCCCGGGTCATTCGTTCGCTCTGTCTGCCAGGGGAACCTCAGACACGAAGGTGGCTAGCTCCTGTAAAACAGGAGGCGAGAAGGGGTGGAGCTCTGTGACGGTGGACACACGGGAGAGGAAGGGACTGGGCGCTCTGAGAGCCCTGTCGTCAGAGAGGAAAAGGTGGGACATAGACCACGAGGAGCTAGGGGCAGAGTGGTCCTCTCAGCAGAACAGATTCCAGGGTCTTCCCTTGCGAGATGCCCCCAGTTTGAACTATTCACGGTCTGGTCAGGACTTGGAACCTCATACCACTATATCAGTACAAGAAGCTACAGCTCCAGGAAGACTTCCTAGGTCTCACCAGAGAGCCGACTATCAGAAAAGATTCATGGGTCACCACGTGCAGGGTGAGGATACTAAAGTAGATTTAAGACATCCTCCAGAATTACAGAACTCGATACTGTTTGACTTATCCAACCCAATGACTGACGTTTAATTATGGCTTGCCTACAAATGTATTTAAAACTATGCATATATGTAACATTGATATTGCTGTAATTTGTTAAAAACCATTATGTTCACCCAAATTCTGTTATAGCGATTCTTGTTTACTTGTATGAAACATGAATGAATAATGATGGAGACCAGAATCTGTACTTAACTTTACAAATATGTATATCCAGTCTTGTATATCTTGTATATCCAGTTAGACTATTAATATATACGAATGGAATAATAGTAGCAATAATGTATTATGTTTTAAAGAGAATTGTATTAAAGAGACATCAAGACAAGAATTAAGTCAATAAACCCCTTTATTTGTATATATATAGACATAGGTTATAGTGAAAACAGACATATACACACATACATACATAGTTTACATACATATATACAGTCAAGACCAGATGAACACATCCTCTGCATTGCCATCATAGGAATCCACTCTAAATCTGTTGATGTACAGTCTTAACAACTAGGCCTACCGCTAACAAACTCTTACAAACTGATTGGCTGATGCTTTCTAATAGCAAAACATGGAGAGTAAAATTGGACTGCATTGGGTGTTGGGAACTCGGATACTTTCATAGGTCACGTCAGTCGAGGTTTGCTGAAATACTACCAACTAGTGGTGATCAGAAGGCATTTCAGGTAAGATCTTTGGATGCTACACACATCTTCGCTTTCCACACGTTTGCTTTCTATCAGTATTTCGGAAACCAAGGCTGCGGACCGGAGGCTCGCGACCGGTCTTTTTTTTTTTTGTATCTTCAACACTGCCAAAACTTTTATGTCCATTTATGAAAGGTACCAATGAAGTTTAACGTCCCAATGCAGCTTCTAACCTCCCATTGGATAAAAAGTGACGCTGTAAACTAGAGGTTGCGTCACACACCTCTACAGAATGTGGACTGATATGACACAGGGGGGGCCGAATGGAGGAGGGAACTCCAGTTCCACTGTGAGGTTAAAAGGTCCGTTCCGGGTCTTAACGGACACCATCTCAGGGGTCTCGGAGAAAAGTCCCTTCAAGACTCTTGAATACCAAATTAAAAAGCACAAAGAGAAGATCTCACTAATTCCTGTACAAAAACGTTTCTTTTCTTACAAAAAAGGACCTCATCCATTCACAGAAGGCTGACAAGAGCGTGCATGCAAATATCAAAACCTGTGACAACGCGTTACACCACAGCCAAAGACTAGCGTTTATACGAGAACGTTATACTAGGCAAAAATAACAGCGTAGCCTCCATACATTTCCCCACCCCTCCCCCCCTGAATCGTTATCGACCTCAGGTTTGAGATTAGGACCGCTGTGGTATAATACAAAGCAATGATTCAGCAGACCCATCGTTCCTTTCCTACGCGAGAGAACCCAAACCCCTCCCTCGTGTCCTAGGACGGGTCTGGAGCCCTCCGCTGTGGCTCCACTAACACTGTCCGCCGCGGCCCCCGCTACGAGTTAATATCGGACCTGAGGCCAAGTGGGGCCCCAGGAAGATGACCAGATGGCCATATCCACACCCATCCCCAAACAACGCACACGGGGCCCCAACA
>OMNR01024979.1:1071-13323 GCA_900303205.1 Mora moro
CCACCAAGATCTACCCCAAGATCTACACGGACATACACACGCACACACACTCCCACGTGGACGGGAAGGTGCACCAGCATCAACACATCCATTATCAGTGTTAACCCTTCGTTGCCAAACGCCACCCCCCCCCCCCCCCCCCCCCCGCCCCACCTCGCAGTGACTGATGTGGTCCCTGATGTGGACCCAGCCTGGGAGAGCAGTTCTCATAGTTATCATATCCACCAGGGCAAAAGCTCGTTTTTTGTTTTTTTGTTTTTTTATAGAAAACTTTTACCAAATCTGTGCCAAACTCTTGCTGCAGCTGGACATTGTCGGCAGTGTGTGTGCGTCTTACCGCGATGTGTCTGGTGAACGTACCGGTGGTCAAGTGGTGCGACACGTTATGGGTTCAGTTCCTGTTCGCTGCTTTCTCTTTCCTACTTGTCACACCACTAAAAAAAAGAAGAAGAAACACATTGGATTCCCCGTGGCGCACTTGAGCTAAAGGAGCCGATGTCGTGTGTGAATTTCAGAAAGCAGACGTCAATGCGAAGAGGTGAACGGAGTCCCGTTAGCAACGTCTCACGCGGGTTTTCCACATTCTGCTCGAGTGAAGGTTAAAAAAAAAGGGCTACTTTAAAACCGTTCACTTCTACAACTCTACGTGTGTCACATGGTCATGGTAATTCAAGTGGTACTGAATATTTCTTTTTTTTTTTTTACAAAAGGGCTGATTTCATGCTCCAACTCAGGTAGTCCTTTTGTTAGTGTTACATCGTGTTTGTAATGGCCGTGTGTTAAATGCTTACCACTATCCTTTCACAAAACAGAATTGTAGACGGAAGTTAGCCCTTTGTAGACGTATGTGAACCCTAGGACTGCAAGGGATAGAGGAACAAAAATGTGTTTCCATGTTGTGTGATTAGACTTCATTGTCATCTACATTCTACACAGCCTTCTTCATTAGTAGGTTGAAAAAAAAACAAATGTTTCCTCCCCCAACAATAAATTACCAGTTAGTGTAGAAAATGTTTTGGACTGCAACCCTACCGAACCAATTTATGAAGCTGTAGTTGTTTATATCCAAATTGAGTCGTATTTAATTTATTTTAATAAGAAAATGTATCAATAGTTTATTTTTCAGAGTTATGCATTTTACACATTATTGTAAGTTTATTAAAGTATACTGTAGTCCTGTATAGTATATATTTGAGTATTTTGTCAAGCTAGTGTAATCACATGTAGTATATATGCAAATGTTTACTGTAGGTATTGTAATTTGTTGTATTTGACAATCTTGTATTATACATTTACTTAGGTATAAAATCTAAATCATCTATTTTGATGATTTAGTTGTTTGATTAAATGACTTGAAATTCATTCATTCCTACTTTGGAACTGGCTTCTGGTAGCCTCATGTGTTCTTACTCTATCCAGACTGAAATACGTTACTTGCATCCACACCTGTTCACGTTGAGATTGACATTGAATTCCTTTTTGCTAAAAGCTTTTTTTTTCCCGCCAGGTGTGGATTGTGCATTTGTGAATAAGGTGGCTTTAGTCGCCCCCCCAACCCAACCCTCACGCCTCAAATAGATATACACGTTGGGAAGCCCTGACACAGGCGGGTCAGCCTCCATTCATACAGGGCAAGAAGAGACTAGTTGGACTTGTCTGAAGAGGGTGACACAGGGGGCAGCCAGCAGCCAGACATCAGTTGGAGAGATAGCACAGGTGAATACTGTTCAAACAGAGGACCCTCACAGTCCCCTTCACATGAAGGATGGACCCTGCAAGGTGACACCGAACCACTCGCATCTTCCCCTCCCCTCCCATTTAAGAAAGTGAATCGGTCCTCTCCAGCCTCGACCCCGGCTCCACGCCACCACCTCATTCACCTCCGATCTAGGTAGGATTTCCTTTCACCATTTAGGAAGTGCATTGTCCCGCTCAGAGAGCGATGTGACGGGGCTCTACGATTGCCCGGCAAAGAAGGGCTGCATTGTATTAGCCTGCTCTTGTTTTGTAGTAGTAAGCGTTGCAGGCTGGGGGATGAGCTTCGGCTCCAGATGGAAGACTATAGACCGAGTAGCTATAGACTGAATAGCTGAGGGGTTCTCCCCCTGTACTTGAAATAAGTAGCGAAAGGCTGAACATGATTTCAACATATGTAACCATTGAATAGGCTTTGTTTTACCTGTCTGTGAGATGACCTCACCTTTTATGCATTATCCTGATTACAAGTATGCATTCAGGATTACTAACCACATACACACAGAGATGTTTCACACAGTAGGGCAACACTGCCCCCTTGAGGTGATCGGTGCAAACTGAAACATGAATGAACAACAAAAACTATTCTAAAACAGCTTTATTAACTATGCAGTACGAGTTACACAGACATAAACACATAAAACATTCTAAAAGTGCAGAGACACTGGATTAGAAGCAGAGAAGACACAATGTGCCCAAACAAATCCACATATTTAGATTTGTTTTGTAAAAACAATCAGAACGACATGAATAAAAGACAAGGACAAAACCATACAGGATTGACGCACTCAGCCCGTTTGGACTTTAGCAATAAGTTCATCACACAGGCTGTTAAGTTCTTCAGCCTCCTTCACCTAGAAGACAAAGCAATGCACACATCAGCATACAGAAATGTTTCTAGTGAGACCTCAGATGTCATTGCCCTGGGCCTGCACATCTACTCACCTTCTGATCATAGTTCTTCTCCAGTGACTGAGACTTGAGCTGCTCCCGCCGCAGCTGGGCTTGAAGCCCCGACACTTCGGCCTTGAGCTTGCCCCGAACCTCGCCTATCTCTTCATTGGCCCTGATGAGAATGCACACATTTAATTATAAACTGTACACACGTTGTCCGGTAGTATCACGACGCCGGAATTGAAAAGCGTATGAAACTGAAATACCGGTTCTTACTTGGTAATTTTCTCCTCTGCGTGGGCCTTCAAGGTCTGATAGCGCCGCTCTTCCTTTTTGATCCTTGCCAGATACTCCTGAGCACATCCTTTCAGAGTCTCTTCATTCTAGATGTAAAACAACACACGAAACACCCCACGTTAATACCGCAAGGCCCCACCGTCGAGGGAAGACTGACTGATGGCTGTGCCGTTGGGAGCGCCAACCTTCTTGTAGCCCTCGAGGACCCCCTTGTACTTCTCCAGCCTTTTGAAGAGCTCCGAGAAAGAGCTCTCCATGGCATTCAGGTCCACGGATACTTGCTCCTTCTCCATCAAAGCCTCGTTGAGCTTCGCCTGGGCCGCAGTCCTGTCCTTCTCGTGGTCAGCTGAGCGACGCGGTGCCAGGAAAAGATCATTCAATTATGCTTACCTAGCGTATTGTGAAGCTTTCTAAAAAAGATCCATATTACTAATCATACTTTCTAATTATTCATATTTCAAAGCTGGGGCCCAAAGCGAGGCTCGTGTTGAGACTTACCCACAATATTTGCGATTGTTAGTTCAAATTCAGAAATGATTTTCCTACAGGAAGGAGAGAGAGAAGTATTTAGTTCAAGTGCATATCTAAAGCTGCACTGTCACTTTTTCCACTATGTTTTACTGCAGCCATCACTGTCCAGCTGTCCATCATGTTGAACAAAAGTGATGAAGGAGAAAAACGAGGATTTAAAGCGAGGATTACCTCATTTCCTGGCCATCCTCATATAGCTTCTCATATTTTACAGTCAATTCCTCCTCTTTTTCCTTTGCCTACATGAGAGGGGGTGGAGATGTTACTCAGCAACACAGACACTCGAGCGGTACACAAATAAAACACTGTACAATAAAATGGGAAAAATGCCCTTACAAAACTCGACCCCATTTAACTCAATTTGCAATGCACATGATTTGAATCTGCTCCCGATACATTCTGACGACATGATGTCGGTCCAAACAAATAAAAACACGTTTCAATTTCCAGGCCTACCTCTGCCTTGACCTGAGCAATGGCTGCATCCATGTCCTTCTGACTGTATTTCAGAACTTCGATGATGGCTTCCTCCGCGTTGGTCGGGGGAACCAGACTCTCAAGCATGGTAGGATTCTGGACAAGCGGTTCCACAATCTAAACAAAAGAAAAATCAGATCGCATGACACGTGGTCATTTAAAAATCAGTAACCCGACATGAATCATCCAATACCGTTATATGGCTTACTGGTGCTGCTGTGGCGTCGATGAGCTTAAAGTCGTCCATCGCTGGCCGATGTTGTACCATTTGTGCAGATTCCAACCTAATGTGAAAACACAAAGAGTACAAGGATACTTACACAGCGGGCTTAGGAAAGTTACGAAACGAGAGCACTAGCTTGGAGCGGGGCGGTCGTCCGTACCGAGAAGCCAAGGCAGAAGGCCGCGGTGGGTTAAGGTGAACAGCTGGGGCTCCAGCCTTCTTTGGACTCTCCCTCAGAAGTGGGTCGAATTTAAGGTACAGGGACTGCTTCCTCAATGCAGACTCTTTGAACTGTGAACCAGAGAGAAAGAGTTCAGAGAGAAATCGTGGAGCAACGTGAAAATGCAAATGTACCAAGTACAAAATTAAAACTCACATTGGTTGAACCAAACTGCTCCAGGTAGTCCATTTGCCCGTCAAAGTCGCTTGCTATGACTAGGAGGAGGAAAAGTAGATACTATGTCGGCAACAATGGAGAGTAACACTCATTACGTTGCATACTATGCAACCATGTAAACGTATTTAGGAAAACAGACGCCGTATACAAGAAAGCAGTGCAGACAGGAGACTCACATGTTGCTCCGGGTACAAACTCCTCGCTGTTTTCTAACACGAGAGTCTGTGAATTCCACTCGTGTTGTAGACTCAAATTGCCAGGTTCAGGCGTGCGTCGCTCAGCTTCAAGTTTAAGCCCCAGGTCGTGGGCAGGGATAGACATTGGTTCCTCTTGCAGGGGAATCTGACACGACAAATGGTAACATGTAGCTTAGTGTTCAGCAGCCCTATTTATGAAAATGATCAACTATACATATATCAAGTGAGCTTTTCCTTACATGAGCAGTACTGGCTTCCGTGTTGGTCGCGTCACCTCCGGCACTAGAAGATAGCAAGCACAATCAAACCGTTGTTTCATTTTCTCAGGTTTTGCCACTTCAGCAAAGATTCCAATGATTTAAAACGAGGAAATCGATACAGGAATAAAAAAAGGTAACCGTACCAGGGTGAGAGTGCCTGGTTCTCCACCTGTTGGGACATCTGCTCTGGCGCAGCCATCTCCTTGACTACAGGCGCAACCTTGGCCACAGGACTGGACTTCACACCACCTTGGTTGTCCATTTTGACATTTGTGCCAAAAGGATTAAAGTTGGGATCATCCAACTTGTCAAACGAGTAGGCGCCCTTGGGCAGGGGGGTCTCGACATCAACGTCATTGCCAGCGGTCACTATGGTCGGCTCAGGCTGCTTTTGCGGTGCAGGCTTTTTCTCCGATGCCTTCGCTGTGGGTGGCCTTTTTCCAAACTTCTTCGGCGGAGGCTTACGTTTCACCTCAGCGCCATCGTCAAAGTTAAACTCGAGTTTGACTGGCCCTCCCTTGGCAGGGGAGTCCGCAGGTTTTACCGTGGCTTCAGAGTCGGGAGCATTGGTGGCGTCATTGGAAATGGGGGCCACCGTAGCGACGGGCTTAGCCTCAGGTTGGATGGGTGCCTCTTTCGCCGCCTTGGGCACATCTACAACAATCTCTGGGTTGGTCTTCTTCACTGGGGAGACCTCTGGTTTGTTGCCTGGCAACTGTCTGCCGAGGGTGGGGGAGTTGTTGATTTTAGAGCCTCCGGTTTGGAAAGGGTTGATAGCGTCAAGGTTGTCAAAATCCAGACTGTAGGCACCTCTGGCCGGAAGAGGGGCGTCGTCTGCAGAGGGGTTGATAGCGTCAAGGTTGTCAAAATCCAGACAGTAGGCACCTTTGGCCGGAAGAGGGGCGTCGTCTGCAGAAGAAACAGCAACAGCAGCCGAAGTGTCATCCTGAGTGACGTTCAACGACACCGCAGCAGGCGGTTGTTTATCAGGAGTGGCAGTGGAGGGTTCCTGGTGCTCAAGAGAGGAGTTCTTCATTACTGTGACAATGCTGCTCTCTGTGGAGCATACGTCAGTGGAGACGTCAGCCAGGGAGTTTTCCACCGAGGGGTTGAAGGGAAGAGTCTCATCCAGTGGAGTTACCGTAGCCTCTTTCAACTCAGGCTCAGGCTCATTTTGCGATATGGGAAGGTCTTCAACGGCCGGCCTTGCAGGGGACAAGACCATCTTATTGGAGCCCTGAAACGGATCCATGGCACTGAGATTGTCAAAGTCCAGCTGATAGCCTCCATTGCTTTTGATGGGCATTTCGTCGTCAGGATGGGATGAAACGTCTGTTGAAAAAAAAAAAAAAAAAGTTTAAACATCTCAGAAGTAACTACAAAACAAAAAGCAACAGCAAGTTGATGTGACAATAACTTACTGTTATCCTGTCCTGCAACTGTCTCAGTGCCCTCTTGGGGTGATGTGCTGGTAATACACAACAATGGGTCAGTATCCAAACAAACCAATCATTTCATAGTCCCCAACTTTCAGCAAAGTAAAATAATTGATCTGGAGGACACACCTTGAATCCAGCTGTAAGGACTCGATGGCCTTCATACACTCATCCAGGCTGGCCATTACAGACTTGGACGGAGACATAATTCTTTTGGTGACTGGGTCTCTTCTTGGAGTCTGGAAGCAAACCTAGAAGCAACACATTAGGTAGAATGAAAAGGTTAGAAGTCAATTATTCCAATAGAAAAACAACAATTGTGTATTTTGACCACTGTAACTATTTTGTTGAGAGACCATAATACAAATCAAAATATATACCTTTCCCCCCTTTGGCACAGTCTTGCTGGGTAGATTCTCAGTTTGACGTAGAATAGATTGCCTTCCTGTTGGCTGGTCTATGGCAAAAATGTCAATTGAACCGTTGTGCTTTCCTCCAGGGCAGACCCCGCGATTCTCATCATTCACAGGAACGGAACTCATCCTTAGGGAAGCGACACACATGCAAAAGAGTATATTAATCAACTTCACCTTAGGGGAAATATCGGTTTAAAAAAAGTCTTAGTCATATGGACATCATGAATATGTACGTCACCAGCGCCGACTAACGTTACATAAAGCTTATGGAAGTCAATGACAAGCAAATGCATCCGTTACATCGATTCGGTACCACGACCTATTGAATTGTATTATATGCATATCCATCACCGGATTTAAATGCGATTTTAATTTGACTTCACATTCCCATAATAGATGTTTTTTTTATAACGTCGTCATACAATTAGGCCTTTGGACACTCGCCGCCTCGAAAGAAAAGCTAATAAGACAACCAGACCAAACAAGCAATTGCACGTTTTATACTGATGACACCAAACACAAATGTGTAACGGTAGTTTCCAAAGCACACATCGGTCCCCAAGTGAACTCCGTCAGGTGAAGCACCGTGACACTCAAGTTCAGAGCCTCCAGCTAGCAGCTACAGTTAGCCATCAAATAACGATGCAAGAAAAGTGTCAAACGTGTCAGAAATCAAATTGCACACTTGCGGTGTACACATCAGTGTACATATAGCGGACGAACGGCGTAGCTGCGTTGTATTCAATGTAACAACCTACCTCGAATAAACAGAAGCAGTTGGCTACACTATGGACCGAGCAGACGCCACCACAAACTGTCCATAGGAACACATTTGAAATGCCCTCTCGCGAACGGTTTGGAATTTAAACGTGACGACGTGAACCAATGGGATCGCGAGAAACTCTCGCCGGAACAGCCGCGGCGTCACGTGTCCAACAGCCTCACAGGACGGATGTGACAACACCAAAGGTTGTGGTTTCTGACTTATACGATGGGCGGCGGCATTGAGTAATATCAATCTGTTATTGTAGCTCATCATGATACAGCGTATTATAATTATATATTATATAGCATATTATAATAGTTTCGATGTTATTCATGTGTATGGAATTTTTCAATGCAGTATTTGATTTGTTACATGCACTTTCAATTGTAATGTCGATGGATCAATCAGGGTGTAGGTACCTGATGGACCTGCAGATTGTGGCCGGCAGGTGTCAGTAGCAACACTTTGGAGACACCTAGCTACACCGGATACCCAGAGAAGAAGTCCCCTCACGCCGTCTACGGTGCCCGCCAATTTACAAAGGCAGGACGTAAACAGTTTCCCCCGGACTCTACTATCGTAGCCGATATGTTGCAAACACATTAACTAACAACCCCGACAAAAGCTTGCTGTCAACATGAGTACGAGTGGGAAAGGTAGCATATATATGTTCGGTTCCTCAATAGTTAACTAGTCATCGTCGTATTTGTTTAAACAAACTGTTATAGCAATAGTGTCTGTGCGCTTTAATTACCAATAGCGAGACCCATGTCGTGAATAGCAACGAGTGAATGTATTTAATTGTAAGGTAGCTAGGGTTTATTGTTCGTTGTTCACCATGTTTGTTTGTTGACTACCTTTCTATATGTCGTTATTTATTGTGTTTCTGTTCGCTAAGGTACACACATGTTACTTCTACCTGTAGATCATGTCACTCTACTTACGATAACACACACACAGAGTCCAGGTGCCTCTGAATTTGCAGGGTAACATTAATTAAACCTAACTCGAATTACCCTTTCTTTAACTTCTGTTACAAGGATCGGGCGATGCATCGCAAATTGCTGCCAGGTAACGTATTTTTCTTTCTTTCAACACAGCAGGCAGAACATGCCAACAATGAGTGATAGTAAAGCTAGTAGGCCTAATGCATACTACTTTTGTTTATTTGAGATAGGTTGTTACATTGAATACAATGGCGCTACAATAGGTATAGCAATTATAACTATAGCATAATAAAACCCAAAAGTCATCATCAATGAAGTCATTTCTGTGATTTGTTCATCCACAGTGGTGACAATGATTCCATCAAAGTGTTTGTGCGAGTGCGACCTCTGACCCAAGATACTGGGTTAACCACAGATGGAGATCAAAATCTGTGTTTAACTGTCACTTCACCCAACACCATTCGCTTGCACTCAAAGCCAGAACCGAGGACCTTTACTTATGATCATGTCGCTGACATGGACGTATCTCAGGTTTGTGCATTTAGGACACCTGCCTGTTATATGGACTTTTCACTTGTATATGTTACGGACAAACGCAGATTGCATCTTAAGATTAACTGACTTTTTATCACTGGCCAATAGGACTCTGTCTTCGCCAGTGTGGCAAAGAATATTGTGGAATTTTGCATGAATGGATACAATGGCACCATTTTTGCCTAGTAAGTGATATTTTAATTGTTTCATATATTATTTATTTAATATAATTTTCTTATGTTCTTTTCATACTCTCCATCATACTTGATATCATCATACTTCATTATGCTACTTTTCTCTACAGTGGACAAACAGGTTCTGGAAAAACATTCACCATGCTTGGTGAGAACTTTTTCTTCATCTTTTCATTCATAGTAAAGATCTAATCTTATTCATGTCATTATTTCTTAGTGTTTTGTTTTTTCTTCCCATTAAGGCCCGTCAGACTTTGATAACTTCACGGACAAAATGCGTGGGGTTATTCCTCGAAGTTTTGAGTACCTGTTTTTTCTCATCAACAGAGAGGTAGAAAGGGTAAATATCATGTTTTCGTTAGTTTCATTACCACAAACTCTAAAATCTATGATATAACTTTGCCAACAACATTCCACAGTACTGTGCCAATGGCCTTTTTTATTTGTTTATTTATTATTATTTTTATTTCGTTCTAGTCGGGGAAATCCAAGAGCTTCCTCTGCAAGTGTTCCTTCATCGAGATCTACAACGAGCAGATCTACGACCTGCTGGACAGTGCTTCAGCCAGCCTGTTCCTCAGGGAGAACATCAAAAAGGGTGTGTTTGTCGAGGGAGCTGTGGAGAAGTTTGTCACCTCTGCCGCAGAGGCTTACCAGGTAAGAATGCTGAAATGCACATCAGGGTTTACAGAAAACGAGAGGTATCCCCCCCTACTGAGTTGTCTGCTGCCTCCTCCTAGGTGTTGTCCATGGGCTGGCGCAACCGACGCGTGGCCTCCACGTCCATGAACCGCGAGTCCTCGCGGTCTCACGCGGTCTTCACCATGGCACTGGAGTCCAAGGAGACCATCAACGAGGTGGTGAACATCCGCACATCTCAGCTCAACCTGGTCGACCTGGCCGGCTCCGAGAGGCAGAAAGACACTCACACGGAAGGCTCTAGACTCAAGGTGACGTACAACACCATTACGCGTACAACACCATTACGCTGTTGTTATTGTACCTGACTGTCGGGATGGCGGTATCAACGGTAGTCTTTCTTCTTGTGTTCCTCCAGGAGGCCAGCAGTATCAACCGCTCCCTCATGTGTCTGGGCCAGGTCATCATGGCGCTGGTGGACGTGTCCAATGGCAAAAACCGACACATCTGCTACAGGGATTCCAAACTCACATTCTTGCTGAGGGTGAGTAGTCTATGGAGTCATGCTTTCTTTGCCTCCTGGGAGTTTATTTGAAACATTACAAATCTTCCTAATTTGTTTTTCGGTACGCTGGAAGTTTTGCTCCTTGAAACTTTCTTAAATATACAAACATTTGATTGATGTTCACTAAAAACAAATATTAAATCCTGCATATTAAATCCTGTTTTTCTATCTTTTGACAGAAAAACTGCAGTTGAGTCATTATAGATTGTTGGGTATATGAAAAATGGAACACTAGGTTTCTCTCTATATTGGATTTTCTCGAAAGAATCATAGGCAAATATGTGTAAAACTATTATGGCGCACTATTGTTCATCCATGCCCATGAGTGTACATTATCTTCTGTTTCAGGACTCTCTTGGAGGCAATGCCAAGACGTACATCATAGCCAACGTGCATCCAGGTTCAAAGTGTTTTGGAGAAACGCTGTCTACCTTGCAGTTTGCCCAGAGAGCAAAGTTAATCAAGAATAAGGTGCTGTCATCAATCAAGCCTTAAGATTATTATTACCTTTGCTTGCTAGATCATCAAAATAGCCTAGCACTTCTGATCAAAATTGTGTCAACATTGGTATCTTACTTTTTAATTACAGACACCTTCTTGATATATTTGTGCTTGTGAAGATTTAGTTTTAGTTTTGAATATCAATTTTGTCAGACTTT
Source organism: Mora moro (assembly GCA_900303205.1). NCBI lineage: Eukaryota > Metazoa > Chordata > Actinopteri > Gadiformes > Moridae > Mora > Mora moro. The sequence goes on from OMNR01024979.1 coordinate 12,259, forward strand.
GTAGGAAGTTGGATGTAACAGACTGTGGTTAAAAAAAGAGTATAATTAATGTAAATGAGTATGTAAATGAGTATAATTGAAACGTCTGTGCTGTTGTGTTTCTACTCTATTCTAACAGGCCATGATTAACGAGGACACACAGGGCAACGTGAGGCAGCTGCAGGCAGAGGTGAAGAAGCTAAAGGAGCAGCTCGCCCAGGTCCTCGCCTCTCCGACCTCCATGATGCTTAGCGGCAGGGACGCGGCTCCCGGTGGACCCGGGAATTCCCACTGTATGTTTGAATTAAAATCCCTTTAAATCAGATATACTATTGGAAGCTAGGTTTGCGTAGGTGTAAGAATATCAAAACACATTTATTCTTCTTTCAGGTCCATCAAATTCCCACCTGGAGGTCTCCTACAAGGCAAAGTTTCTCCAAGCCATCGGTCTGTGGAAGAAGCGTGAAGAGGAGAAAACGGTATTGGAAATCTTTTGTATGAAATCAATACATGTATCATTAACACATATTTATGAGACATGGAATGCTAAACAACAGGGTTGTGTTGTGCTCTCAGTTGCTGCTCCAGAAGGTGGCCCAGCTGGAGGAGGCCTGGGCCCAGAAGGAGAAGTTCATCCACTCCAGCCGCATGATCGTGAAGTTTCGAGAAGACCACATCTCTCGCTTGGAGAAGAAATTGAAGGGGGGTCAGTTCTCGCTCTCAGACAAAGAGAGCGAGGTGTTGGTCGACCAACTCAAAGCAGAGATCAACATCCTGAAAGATCAGGTGTGATTGAGATGCCGTATGAAATGCCATGGCTCGTCTTTGCGAGTTAATTGTATGTCACAGATGACCATCCAATATCCTTTCCAACACAAAATATCACTTTACTGTCTCTTTCAGATCGAGCATCACCCAAAGATGACCCGGTATGCGGCGGAGAACTACAGTCTGAGAGAGGAGAACCGCCACCTCCACTCCCTGGAGTCCATCAGGAAGGCGGAGGAGGCTGCAGGCCAAGCTGCTGTTGAGCTGGAGGAAGCCTTCCAGCTGGCCCTGGAGGCCCCCAAGCCTACAGAAGGTAAT
>OMNR01025139.1:1812-12691 GCA_900303205.1 Mora moro
TGTCCTGGTCGGTGTAGATGGGAGGAGGAAGAGTGTCTAATAAATGTTCTGTGCTTTGTTATTGTCCCTTTTTGACTAACAAGCAAAGGAAGAAATGAATTATTTCCCCTTTTTAATTGACTGAATCTATACGAGGGAATGTAACAATGACATGTCGCACCGGGCACTTTTCTGATGAGAGAGACATTGTTTGATTTAATTTTACTTCCCCCTAATTACCATGGTAACGTTAATGTTGTCGTTCCCTTCTTGACATTCTCTAGACCGCGTTGAAAGATTTTCCCCCGATACGCTTCGTAGTCCTTTAGACAACATGGAAGAGTCTTTGTGTCTCGCTTCGGTTTTGTGGCGTGAATTTCCAGGTGAAACATATGGAGGGCAACGTGTAGGAGGCATGTGACTCTGATGACTCTGGATTGTATCGGCGCTAGCAGGAGAACCCACTGCCTCCTGCTCACTCGCAAAGTAGAACATGCCCCAACTTTGTTATTATTGGTTCAATGTATGTCAAGGAAAAGAAGATGCATTTATATGACAGGGAAAAATAAGCTAACAAGGTCTAAAAGTGAATTTAGACCTTGTTAAAGTGAAACCTTGTGTTGTCTTCACCAATAAGAGTCAGAGTTAGCTTATGATGAAGGTCCACAGTTGTTGCAAGTATTCTCCAACGTTGCCTCATTCTAGTTGGTTATGGAAAGGAATGGCTGACTTCCACTTCTGTTTCTCAGGGCTTGCAGCCATGCTTATAGGCGAATAGGAACAGATGCCGCTTGATCACTCACATCTGGCTTCTTATAGAGACATACGTGTGCAGATATACGTGTTATACAAGAGCACGCGTATATAGAGACATACGTGTGCAGATATACGTGTTATACAAGAGCACACGTATATCTGGCCAGCGTGAGGTTTGAAGACTGCGATTCAAAAAATGAGATTCTTCACGCAGAAAAAAACAAAAAGGGGGCTTTTTCAATTCTGTAACTTGTAAAAAAGCAAAACAATTGTCAAGTCAAAAATGTTCTCTTTGACAAAAGTTGGTCATTCCATTCCAACAAGTGCATGTGCAAGACACGGTTTATTATTTTCGAAGAGGATTGAGCGTTTCTTTCCAGAGTATATGTATAGTTGTTTATAAGTATTGTCTATTAGTATTGGCTTAGGACGTCGTGTTGCCAGGGTCACCTCATTCACCTTGAGATGTTGTGCAGAGTCGCCCAGGGACTCCACTTAGCCGCTGTGTGACAGAGGCATAATTGCAATGTCAATGTGAAAAAGATGACAGCCGTATGAAAACAGAAAGTAGCTCAAGGACACATTCAACCTGAAGTTGCAGCTATCTCTGTTTGGACATACTATCTATACGTTTGATGAAGAAAACCAGCAGTTACAGCACGTTTTTTTTTATAGAAATGATGAAAGAGATGAAAAGGCTGTGGGAGAGACGGATGTATTTGAGCTTTCTGTCAGAAACTAACGGTACAGATTCTCTAGCCACAGATAATGGATGACCTTGTCTTAAAGTCTACCAGAGGCTGGCAGGCTGGCAAATGGAGAGATACGAGTTCATTTATATAATTAGGATAAAATGCAATAAGAGAAGCACAGTTGAGTCATATCCAGACTGTGCAACAACACGTTCAACTTGATATGTTCTATTCTGCTCTATTTTTAACCGTTCTCTTCCCCTGGTTGTGACTGCTGCATTGTGTGCACATTACACAATGTGCCTGTAGGGCAAACAGGCCCTTGGTATGGAATGGCCCATCTTTGCTTGCCTTTGCTACAGGGACCAATTTAGGGAACGGAAGGAAAAGTCATTTTCAAATCTCCATTGTAGCACAGAGTAGAGGCCATTCAAAGTCATGCTGTTTACAATTAAAGCTGTGGAATGTAACCTATTCATGAATATTCACAATGGTTTATAGTCTGGCAAGTTTGGTGGACACTCACTGGTAGTTTGATCGCGGCTCTCTCGAAGGCTCACTTGTTCTTGAGTATGCAGATGGCTCGAGTTGAGTGGTTCTTGTTCTTTCTCAGATATTTTTTTGTAGTGTGATCCGTGTTGACACCAGCGAGGAGGGAATCAGTTAATAAAAGGTGCGTTTTTTATTTACCAACAGCTATTCTGTCTTTTTTTTTTGGTTGAAAAGGGGCTCTGAAGCAAGGTTGTATTGGTTACAAAAGCACCGGGGCTTCATACGTCTTTCAAATCAATAGCTATTATTACATTTCATCAGGCCTGACAGTCTCTTCCTCATGCCAGAGTGTTAAGCATGCTTTCAAGTATCATTGATCATTCAATTATTATATATTTGTATAATACAGTATTGTATTTGTAATAATGTTTTTTTTTTCTCTCTTCGTCCACACAGTAAATAATGTCTCTTCCTTCCACCCCTCTCCTCTCCCTCTACCCCCCCATCCCACTCCCATTACCCCACCCGATCCTTTATGGTTCCTCCGCTCTCCTTTCCCAGCACCACAGTCATTTGCTCTGCGGCGGATGTCTCACCGCCCGTTCCAGAGGTTGGAGGTCGGTTGGCTACAGGAGGTGGAGCCCCAGCAGTAAGTGATGCGCGCGTCGCTGGCGGGCTGCAGGATGAGCGTGGGCGCCCTCCTCAACGGGCTGCTGGTGTCGGTGGTGGCGGCGCTGCTCTGGAAGTACTCCAAGCTGAGCGAGCACGCTGCCTCCCTGGAAGAGGAGCTCCACCTGACCAGGCAGTCCCAGGAGCTGTCGGAGGCCCGCATTGACTACCACGCCGCCCTGCTGGCCCTCCAGGAGCACGGCACCCGCATGGTGTGCACGGGCAAGATGCACACGGACCGCATATGCCGCTTCGACTACCTCTGTTACTGCTCGGAGGCCGAGGAGTTTGTGTTCTTCTACTCCAATTCGTCCGTCATGTTGCCGAACCTGGGGCCCAGGCGCTTCCAGCCTGCACTGCTGGACCTGTCCTCGGTAGAGGACCACAACACCCAGTACTTTAACTTCTTGGAGCTCCCCGCCGGTGCTCTGAAGTTCATGCCCAAGCCTGTGTTCGTACCAGATGTCACATTGATACTAAACAGGTTTAACCCCGACAACCTGATGCACGTTTTTCACGATGACTTGCTCCCTGCCTTTTATACCATGAAGCAGTATTTGGACTTGGATGACGAGGCTAGGTTGGTCTTCATGGAGGGTTGGGGCGAGGGCCCATATTTTGACCTCTATCGGCTTCTGAGCAGCAAGCAGCCGCTTCTCAAAGAACAGCTTAGGAACTTTGGCAAGCTAATGTGCTTCACAAAGTCTTATGTGGGACTGTCCAAGATGACTACCTGGTACCAGTACGGCTTTGTCCAGCCACAGGGCCCCAAAGCCAACATCCTGGTGTCGGGCAACGAGGTCCGGCAGTTTGCCAAGATTATGATGGAGAAGATGAACATCACTGGGCCGGAGGAAGCCACCAAGGAAGGAGAGGGTACTGAAGAGGACAAGGAGAGAGAAGAGAGGGAGGATTACATTGTGGTCTTCTCTCGATCCACAACGAGGTTGATCCTAAATGAAGCAGAGCTGATCATGGTGCTGGCCCAGGAGTTTCAGATGAGAGTCTTTACGGTGTCCCTGGAGGAGCAGTCTTTTGCCAGCATAGTGCAGGTGATCAGCGGAGCCTCCATGCTGTTCAGTATGCATGGCGCTCAGCTTGTCACGTCATTGTTTCTGCCCAGAGGTGCAGCTGTGGTGGAGCTGTTCCCCTATGCCATTAACCCAGAGCAGTACACCCCATATAAAACCCTAGCCTCCCTGCCAGGCATGGACCTCCAATATGTTTCCTGGAGGAACATGATGGAGGAGAACACTGTCACTCATCCGGACCGGCCCTGGGACCAAGGGGGCATCGTGCACTTGGAGAAGGAGGAACAAGAGCGCATACAAGCCAGCAAGGATGTCCCCAGGCACCTGTGCTGTCGTAACCCAGAGTGGCTTTTCAGAATCTACCAGGACACTTTGGTGGACATCCCTTCACTCCTAGAGGTAATCAAGGAGGGCCTCAAAACCAGACCCAACTTGAAAAAGAGCAAGGCAGCCAGCACAGTTCACCCGGGGCGAGTCAGGGAACCCCAGTGCCAAACGTCGGTCCAAGCCACCAACGAGGCCAAACTCACAGTCTCCTGGCAGATCCCATGGAATCTAAAATTCCTGAAGGTGAGAGAGGTGAAGTATGAGGTGTGGATCCAGGAGCAAGGAGAGAACACCTACATGCCTTATATCCTTCCCCAGCAGAACTACACCTTCTCGGAGAACATTAAACCTTTCACCACCTATCTGGTCTGGGTCAGATGTATCTTCAACAAGAACCTTCTGGGTCCTTTTGCAGATGTTCTCATGTGTAGGACCTAGTCAAATATGACTTTTTAACTCGACCCTGTGTTGTTTCACACATGATGATGAACCTGTTCCAGACAATCAAAAATTACATTTTGCAATGAGATTTGAGAGGTGGATACAGGTCATGCAATATGTGGAAATTGTGGTACACTTCCATCCCTAGAGAAAAAAATAAATATGAGCTGAGTAACCCTCTTGAGAGCACTTGAATCACAAAGACAGAACACAATCCCATTGGGGGGTCTAATTATGAATGCAGAAATGAAATGTATGTCACTGTATGAAAGGAAGAACATGCGTCTTTCTATATCTCTAGTCAAATAATTCCAACTGACAGACTTATTTATGTGCAAAATATTATAATACATGTTTTTAGCGGTAGTCGGAAACCTGATCCCATAAAGTATCTTTTCACAGTATGCAATGTAGCTTTTTGTTGTACAATTTGAGTGTGTGTGTGAGTGAGATTTCGGTGTTGACAGTGTGCTTGTGATACCCATGGTTCAGTTGGAAGTCTTTTCTTTTCTTGCCAAAACCAAAGTAGTCTGCCAATGTTATTGCTTGTCAACCATGTAGTTATGTTTGTTATTTTATCAGTGTTTCATTGTCTTTAAGCTCAAATCTTCTTGTTTTTAACCAATTGAATCCTGCAAACGATGGATCTATGGTTTCCAGGTAACACTGTAAAAAAAAGTAATATAGGTGTGTCCAATGTTTAAAACATGATACTAGGATTGGGCATAGACCTAGTAAATAGTAAACCTCTCACACTTTATCATTCATTTTACTTCAGAAATGACCCCAAATTCTGATATTAATTGGTGCAGTGGACAGTCCAACCTGTTTAATAGGATTGTAAATGGATTAGATGAACTATCCCCCAGCGTCTTTTATTTTAATTGGAAAAATACTGCATTACGCTAAAGTAGCATGTAAGTTTAACCATGTTAATATGACAAGGTATATCATATTTAGAGGGATTTCAATACCTGCGGTCTACACCATGTATTACTCTGCAAGAGCTGAAGGGTGTCGTTATCGCCGTTCTTTGTGTTTTCTTGTTCTTTGTTTTGTTCTTCTGTGAAGCAGCCAATGTTTGTGGCTTCTAACAAATGGATGGACATGATGGTCTGCAAGTAGCAGTAGAAAGTAGGAGTAGAGATCAAATGATCCGAGTAACACAAGTGGACAACAAAACACTGCCCCACTAACATGCTCAGTCGGCTTTTTTTTTATGTGCCAGTATTTTTTGCTGATGTCAGTTTGTCATGAACCATGTCCTTCGCCTCTATAACAATAACCTAATTCTGTAGTTCCACCTGTTGGCCAATAGGCTGCAGGGCATTCTTATGAACATAAATGCTTCATAATTAGAATAAATCTTTGCTTTATTTGGCAAGTGCACTTTATTATTTACTTTACAAAAAAGTTGAGTGCATGAATAGTTTGAATGCTGTTTCGTTGTCCCATTTGGTTGTAAGAATTGATTTGAAAATGTTGTTAAAAGGTGATGTTTTTAGAGGTTCTGCGTGTGTTACTCGTGCCCTTAGCCCATGTTTAGAGAGACATTATGAGTGCTGACTGTCTGAACAGACACTGCATTGCTGTTTTCTACATTGAGTGTGGGGATTTCCTTTGGTTATAATTGTGATTGAATAAAGAAACTATTTCTCATTTTATGCAAATGTTTATCATTTTATTCCGCATCTCCTACAACAACTCCTGAAATGTTACTTCATGACGACAATTGGCAATTCTCTTTTTATCGATTTTCAAACAGGTCCATACAAAATACAATTCTTATGCTCCCAGAGCCTTTTCTTAGTCATCTGTAACACACATTGCTTTAAACTAGTTCCACAAACATAAAAGAGAAAAATGTGGTTACAGACGCATCAAAGTTTGAGTTTTCAAGTCGAAAATACCACGGATGGAATATCAGAAGTGGGTTGAGGTGAGGAAGGAGGTGTAGCGAGTATGTGGCCGGGAGGATACGTAAGTGCTGCTCATCATCAAAGTTCGCTGAAGGATTCAAGTCATTCAAAATCAATTGCGCCCAAACATACCATTTGTATCCTGATTTTAGAGGGGGTGTGGAGGAGTTTTAGTTTTGACGTGTGTGTGTGTGTGTGTGTGCGCTTGTCTGCGTGCGTGCATGTGTGCCTCCGTGTCTGCGTGTAGGGGTGGCTTAATACCGCCTCAAGATAGAAGAGAGAACCCTCTGTGAATTGACCTGAATGCATTAGTCGGAGCGGCTTCGTTCTATAGAGTCGGCGGGGGGCTCATTGTTGAAGGCATGAATCCTGCTGAATTATTGCATTTTCTCTGCGCCAAATCTAATAGAATAAATCACACAAATGAGATAGACGTATCTCATCAGAAGTTCTACACGAGTGCAGATGCAAGGGTGCATTGGTTTTGAAACGAGATACGGAGAGACGCCATTAGCCTCTCAGCAACGCCACATGAGAGGCTGGATGACTGGATGTTCGCTGACAGTCTGTCCCATTATTATAATAGCTATTATTATTTCATTATCTCCACTTTGAATTAAAATAGTGTTCCGTCTTCATAGAGATGATGTCATGCGTTGTGAATGCAGATCCGTTATTATCTGTAATGAATGAAAAACAAAACGGCTCCAAAATAAGGCCACTCTTGTTTTACATCTTCCTTATTGTCATGCAACAATTTCCAGAAAGTAAACTATAAATGTATACATGATCATGTCTGCGGACCTTTCATCAGGGGTTGGGGGGGGCACAGTGGACTTTTCCCTCGGACATTTCCCACAGAATCCCTAAAAGACATATTAAGACAAAACACAATATAAAATGACAAGTCAAAGTCAAAGTCAAAAACAAGCCAGACGATAAAATACTCCAAGATTAGATGATGGAGGTTTCCAAGCCCCTCTTTACCTTCTTACCTCCTCTTGTCCTTCCTTTCTCTCTCTCCCTCTCTCTCTCTCTCTCTCTCTCTCTCGCAGCCTCTCCAAGTCTCTCTCTCTACCCAGAGCTATTTTCTGCCAGTTTAATTGCACAGACAAGATGCTGCATGACAGTCGCAGATGGGTAGCGCTGAGCTAAGTGACAGTGGCCCTCCCTCCCCACAGTGGTGGGGGTGGAGACCATGGCAGAACTAACGGTGGAGAGAGAGAGAGGCACGGCATCATTTAATGGTTTCATTTGGAATTTCATGGTGTGTGTGTGTGTGCGTGTGCATGCGTGTGTGGACCGGCGGTATTAAATGAAATGTACGGATAGAAAGCCGACCTAAGACGTCTCGCAGGCCATCGTTGTGTGAGGAGTAATGCTTTATTTTGATGAGCTCGGATCCCGGGGAGGATATTATATTCATATTCATAGAGAGACCATAACTGGAGTAGGACCCCGAGGAGCGCCGCTCATTATCATTAAGGTTAGGAATAAATGGAATAACCTCCGCATTTTCTCACCTCCTTAAAGGTGACTGCAAACAATTTTTGACATAATTGTGCTCTTTAATAGCCAATCTGTTTCTTCAACACATCGTGTGAGCTACAAACTTCATTACAACTTAGATAATTCAATAAATAAACAAATAACGGAATAATAATGGACATTTGACAGCATTTTTAACTATAGTTACAAATATATTTAGCTGATTTAATTTCTTTATATCTGGGAGATTTTCAAAGTTAGAGCTGGGCATCAAGGCTACAAATAATATAATAGTTAGATACATAAATACAAAAGACAAATAATAATGAATGCATTTTTAAAATGACAAAAATCTCTTCATTCATAAGGTGTTTTTTCTCTTTAATGCTTTAATTAAATCAAAACATTTCCCCTGAAGCGGTGTGGCATAGGATTGTAATGAGCTCTCTTTATTGTTTTCTTTCAATAAGAACTAACCCTGTTTAGCCTCCTCCCAGAGCAGACTGTGTGAAAGAAAATTGGAAATGAAAAACTGTTGTTCCGTTATGGTAGTAAGAATGTGGTTTCAAATGATGTTACTAAACAATAACTTATCACCGTTTCATCGTCATCATGTGGAGTACAGTGATCCTTCTTACAAACCGAATCATATTTTGTGATCTCGCGGGTTCACATTCCCTTTGTCTTCTGCAGATCGGTCCGGCCTCGATCCCGTTGAAAGCAGTTTCCAATAATTGAAAAATACTAGGACCAATCAGCGGAGGACACCGCAGTCGGCCGAATTACAGATACAACGGCGGCGCCCACAGAAAGTGTAGCAATCTACGGAGCAATCGTTTTTTTTTTTTACCCGAACTAGACTGGATAACAAAGTTAAAAGGTGAACATTTGAGAAAATGTTCTCAAATAACAATGTTTTTGCTTTACTTCTTCCAGTTGGATTCGGCAAGAATTGAAGAGAAGAGAGCTGATCGGCTGGGGTTTTTTGAACAACGCCGCCAACCAGACGCGCCAGATGATTTGTTACACAGAACCATCTGGAAAGTCGTCCTCGGAAACTGTTTGGAAAAGGGCAGGCACTTACAAAAAAGACCCGGCAGGTAACCATCTGTCTATCGGCGTCTATCGCGGGCTAACTTCAACCAATCAGATCGACGAGCCGTATGACGCAGCAGAGCGAAAACATCTTTTCCGCCGAGAAACGTCTTCTTCCAGTGCCGTTCTTTGCTCTTCTTTCAAAGAAGAAATACTCTACAGTTCGGATATAACTGATGCTATAGCAGCATCTACTACAGTAACCTCTTTAGTAGCCGCCATTGTTGTTTTCGAACGAACAGTCGCTTGGCGCCGTCGTCGCCCCTAAACCACGCCCCCGAACCATAAACCACGCCCCTAGCTGCCGGTAGTTCCTCATAGGACGCTGATTGGTCCGAACCTGGCTGTGGTTCGGCCACAAGCGCATAACTTGAAGCCCGGCAAGGTGGATTCTCGCGTGATCGTGATCTCGCAAATCCAGCTGCCTCGCAAGGTAATAAGGCGGCGGCGACCATATTTGGAAATAATTTGCTGCCCAGTCACAGCCAGACTGATATTCATTGCGAAACGCAAAATGTGAATATCAGGATGGTCTCACAAGGCTAGGATAATATTAAACCCCATTTTTGAATATCTGGTATTTTATAAAGCATGGTGTGCTTTATAATATCAAGAGCACACATACACACACACACACACACACACACACCACTGAAATCGCTACCCTCCAGTAGAGCAGCAGGTGCCCACCAATGGAGTTTAGCTGAATTCACTGCTGGGAGGCGACGTGAGGAGTTCATCTGAATGTGTTTGATGTCAAAGTTGGGCCTCAACAACTTATCCTTTTCTTTCTCGCTTTCTTTATCTTCCTATCACCTGCAGCTCTTTTCCCCGTCTGTCTCATCACAGTCTCACACACACAAATACACACAATTAAGAACGCACACACACGCATACACACACACACACACACAAATACACACAATTAAGAACGCACACACACGCATACACACACACACTCACACACACACACACACACACACAGAGCACATGCATCTGTGCTTTGAACTCGAACGCAATCAAGATCCTCAGTCTTTCTCTCAGAATATTTTCGTGTGAGTCTTTGATCCGTGTTAAAAGGTTAAGGTGGCTTCCGGGATTTGCTACAGCTGAGAGGCTGTAGAGTTCACCCTTAAAAGTTACTCTCAGGCATACTGGTTGTTATGAGGAAAGTTTGCAGTTTATGATTTTAGTTTTAACATTACATGCTAAACCTCGAATTTAATAGCTTTTTTGGTTTTCTTTCATATCTATTTATTATTTGAACTGCAATTTAATTAAAGCAATGTGAAGGATGCACCTTTTGAGTCTGGCTCTGTTCAGTTTTAGTGAAATGAGTCTGTACAGAGGCGGTGTCACAAAACAGCTGATCCCTGGTGTCATTTCAGGCGGTGTGCGTTTAGCGTGGGCGTCTCCATCACCAAATGGACCCACGACGATCTCTCCAAAAGAGACCGAACAAAACCTTAACATGGTTTCATCATTAGACAGACTCCATGATGACAATTCAGCGCAGATCTGAATGTATTCTGATAATAGGATGGATGGAATGTGGTGTAGCTCCGGCGAGGGACATTTCCTTCTGAGGACAGTTGAACTGATAAATAATAGTTCACATGCATTAAAACAAAGACGATCAAAACAATAGAGGAAATTGCATTCCAACTCGAGCATCGACGAGTTCCGTCCTCGTCCCGTTTTTAAACTTGCGTAGATAGATAGAATAATTCATGATTCAAGATTCAGGATTCAGACAGTACACATGTTCAACTCTAAACGCTATCTCTCACACAGCCCCACAGAGTCATGTGAATTGCAAATGGTTCACTCGCAGTTCTCTTGCGATGGGCAGCCTGCCACTCTACTGTGTGTTCATGTGTTGCCTTTGGAAAGCGCTCAGTTGAGTGAGCGTGTCCATGCAACGTCCTAGTTATGGCACTGCCTGTATCTAAGGGAGGTTGTAGCTGTTAAGATGACATTAATATCACAT
>OMNR01025145.1:1056-11211 GCA_900303205.1 Mora moro
GGGGCGAAGCCTTTAAAAACCCCTGCTCCTCTGACGGGGAGGAGCAGGATTAGTGTAGTCGCACGGGGAGCGGAGATTAGTGGCACAAAAGAGGAGATCTCTTACTGGAATAATGTCCCCACCCAGAGAGTGGCCCTGACTCGGCCCCAGTCGGCTACCGTGGGGTTCCCACTCTTTATAGCTTATCATTTTCCAGGTATTTTCCCGGGGACATTTTCCATAATCTTTCTGCACGCACGGAGGTTCATATTTCACCGTATGAACCGTCGATAGCGGCCACCCTAATCTCTATCAAATAAGTAACACGATAGACAAACTTTTGTTTTAAATCAGTGACAACTGTGAAGCGACTTCAGCGAGGCGTATTAGGCCTATAACCGATGGCGTACAAGCAGTGGAACAGGCGATCAAATCTATTAATCACAAACGGTGTTTTATAAATGAGACCCCAGGTGAACTCTGAACAAGTCTCGAGTCTCTTGTGGAAGTTCTAATTCAGTTTCTATGCTCAACAACCGCAGGAGAATTTGCAGCTTCCTTCTCCAAGACAAAATGTGACACAGATGACTTTACCGAAAGGTGACAAGTTCGCATCCCTGAAGGTACTTTAGCCACAGAGGATTTCAATGACAATCAGTGCTCAAGTGCTTATTAGTTTGGGGGTAATACCCCACACAAATATGAAATATGTTTTGCAGCGTAACTTTGATCTATTTGGACATTTTCCATATGTTTTCCATGAATGGAAAACTACTTTTTAAAATCCAGGTTCTCCAGGACACGTGGAAACCCTGTAGCATCACGGCACTAAGAGTAGTCGACAGATTACAACCGCATTTGCCTTAATCCAAAGGTGGCCTTGTAATCACATTTCTTCTTCTTCTTCAGGGCTGCAATGCATACATACTTGCATACATACATACATACATACATACACAAGTGTGTGTACTAGTGATGCACCGATCGAATCATGTGATAGATTAAATTTGCCGATCGCAGGAGCCGATCACGTGACTCTTCACTTGTAAAAAAAATAAAGAAATAGTTGCTCTGTATCGGATCGGCTGATCATACGTTTACAAAAATGTGATCGGTGCATCCCTAGTGTGTACACATGTCAGCTGTGTGACAGGGCTGATCAACAGTGCAATTACTTATAAATACACAGGAGAGAAGGCTTGGATGACTATCGCCTGTTTGGTTCTCTGGAGGAAACGTGTTGTAGTCCACATCAGACACATTACTATGCGACCTAAATTCAGAGAACTACTGTATCAAAGTTCTGGCCAGGTCCCATACAATTCATATGATGAAATGTTACTGATGTGAGTGAGTGTGGCAGGTATCAGCGGGTGAACGGCTAGACTCTACAATCAAGTATCACAATGTCGGTGAAAAGGGTTTCCGTCCTCTATAACAAAAATACTTTTTTTTTGTGTTATGATTATAGATGTTTCAAATGCATATCTGGATATTGTCACGCTGTCATGGACAGACATTTAAACCATGGCTTTTCTATCCATCTTTCGAAAAGCAACGGTATCTTGTTATTCCATTCATTCTCTCGACTCAACTGGTATCCACTGCCACATCAGTACAACTTGTTATTTCTCCCAAAAAAATAAAAAGGTACAAATGTCAAAATACCTTTTTTGGCATTTCATATTTTACACTTATTGCAATACCCACATGAACGTCTTTGTCTCCGTTAAACCGAAGTGTTATTACATTGTGGAATCACGTCAAATTCTCAACTTGTCTGAATTAGATCATGAAGTTTTCGGTAATGCTTTGGTAGTGGCAGTTACATTTAAGATACTATTTCCTAGCTGGTGTCGTTTGCTAGAGGGTAAATCCCCTTCCACAGACAGACAATTACGTCAATGAATACGGCAAATAGCCCTTGTTTGATAATTGCCCCCTTTTCAGCTTGCTAAACTCAATAGTTCATTGAAAAGAAAGACTCATTTGTTCAGATTAGTCCTGTTTTAAAGGGGTACATTGGACAACAATTCAATATCCGATTGGTTAGAAAAAGATTATTTTTCTCTAAAAGTGACATTCAGTGAACCAAGGCAGTGAAATGTTGCCCGATTTTACATAATATACTTATCTGAAAAAAACAATGCTTTCTTTTCAATGAGCCATCAACTTTAGTAAGGACGAGACAAATACAGAAGAACAAAGGTCTACGTTTCCTTGTGGGTGGAACATGTAGAGATTTAGAGAGTTGAGAGAGATGCAGAGCAGGATACTAGATACAGCATAGGGTACCCAGTGCCTGCAGACTACCTGTCGGCATCATTGAGCAAGAGGCAAGAGCAAGATTCATACTTGCTCCTCGTGGATATCTGAAATCCGTTTTGGATAAAAGCACCTTCTAAATGACTAAATAGAGGCGGAATATAATAACAGAATATTATCAGTTTTTTTGCAGCATTTGAGATGCGTGTTATACTTAATATAATAATATATCATCAAAACAGTATTGGAAATTTGACACATTCCATATAACCACTTTAACAGTAAGTGATTCTACTGAACAATGCCATTTCAAAAAGGTCCGTAATAAAACATGATGGTATACATCTTTCATGAGAGGGTGAATTATTGTGAGAGGGTTAATGAGAGTTCTTACCTCCACACAATCAAACTTCTCTGTAACCTTTGAGGAGTATTTAACTTTGAAGAGAGTGCTCAGGTTTCCAGCACTATAATACAGCTGGATTTGAAGCCCTTTGTATCCAAAAGCCACTTCACTGAGAGAAAAATAAATAAAAGAGCATGGTCAGTCACAAAGTCATCAGCAAACAGAAGGCATCTTTATGCCATGTTTCATATGCATCATGCATTGTTTACAGTGATTTGATTAAACATGAATACAATTCATAACATTGGAGAATAACGGCATAGACCAGGCCTATTCAACTGGCGACCCGTGGGCCACATCCAGCACGTGGATCATTTGGATCCGGCCCGCAAATTATTTATTAGAACATAAACAATCCGAAAAAAAAAGAAAAGCTGTTTCTGAGCAAGAATGAGAGCCAGTTCAATTTCCTCCAATAGGAAACTGTTTTATCCGCTTTGTCCCGCCCCTACGACCCGCCCATCACCCTGCAAGCTCTCTGTGCAGGCGCCAACGCCAACGCCAGTCTCTGCTGTGGCAAAAAGTTTTGAGAGCTAAAATGTCGTTGCCCACATTGAAAAGGAGGAGTGGACAGTGAAATATCTAATGTGGGACTAGGGCTGAGCAATAATTCAATATTATCCTTAATCGAAAGGTATTGTATCGTCATGAAATGAAGATATCGACTATATATATATAGATATCGTTTTATAGTATAAATGAATTACAATGAGAAGATATGCCCTTAAAATGATCAAATATGAGGTTTTAAACGTCAATGAGAAAATATAACTAGTTTTAGTCCAATGCCATACTTAAAATTTCCATATACTTAATGACCCTCAGTTAAACTGTGTAGAATGGTATTTTGAATTCATAAGCATATCATGATATTTATCGACACTGTGTAAAATTCCCCATAATGATCGCGATAATCCATTTTCCCATATCGCCCAGCCCTATGTGGGACCAAAGCCCATATGTTTGATCTGCTACGAGGCTAGCCCAGGAACAACAGAACACAATCTGAGAAGACGGATCACTTGAACTTCAATGGAACATATCCGATGGGTTCAGATGCTCGTCAAATCAAAGTGCAGAGCCTCTCAACAGAGGCTAGCTATAATGGCCCGGTCCTGTTCAGAACAAGAGAGGAGTATCATAGCCTCCCTCCGCGTTGCAAAAAACATTCACCGATTCTGAAACAGTGAAAAAGGCTAGCATGCTAGCCCTGTTTAAGATGTAGCGGCCGAAGATACGGTGAAGAATAACTTAAATTTCATCTATCCGATTAAGTGTGTATCCGAAAAATATGTCTGACACGACAACGATCGGAAGAGTCGAAGCTCTTGCAACAGATGTACTCGAAACCCTTTTGGATGAGTTAAAACAAGCATAGGTGATGACGCTGGGTGTGGACGAGTCAACAGACCGCAGCGATGTCGCAGAGTTGTGCATGTATGTACGATTCTTTGACGGGGAGTGTTTTCCAGAAGATGTGCTTGGACTTCTGTTGAATGTAAATAACATGTCACTTGTTGCTTAATGTATTTATATATCAGGCCATTTTTGTTGAGTGTCAATTGAATGTTAATTACATGATCAGTTGTTGCTAGATTGATTTATGGCTGAGGCCATATATTTTGATTGTGAATTTGAATAATATGAATTAAATGAATAATAAGAGTACTTGCAGCAGACTTTGACAGGTTCAATGTTCTGAGGTTCAAAAAATCTGCGATCTGCCACATTAATGAAATTAGTTTTGAATTTACCTTTTGAGGTGAAGTGATTTACTGAAAATAAATTATACATGAATAACACAGGTCTATGTATGAACGGCCTGCCCTATTTTGTATGTTAGATAAACAAATTGTGTATAAACACTCTTTATGCACAGTATTAAGGGTATCTAGTGTTCACATGTAAGAGAGCAAGTACGTTAATTACTCTTAATTTTTTTCCGGCCCCCCCCTTAAATTTTCAATTTCAATAATCTGGCCCTGGGATCTGATCGGTGCATCCTTATTAGAGACTACGAGGCCCAGCCACGGATCTCACTGTAGAGATCTCGTCATGCAAGAGGCAGAGTGGAACAGGGAATAAAACTGTTAAATATCAGTCTTTGTGTCAAATGACTAATATAAGAAATTGATTTCATTATGCAACTGTGTGATTGAGTTAGATCAGCAATTAAGCCTGCTGAAATAATTAATGTCCCAATTACGGAGTTCCCTGTGAGCTGATTGTGGCAGGTGCAAATATAACCAAGCCTACTTTTGACTAATTCAGAAATGCGATTGAGAGCATAATGACATGCTACTGCAGCCAGCGCCAGACAAGCATATCAGTGGTGCAGCCCATTATAACCAGTACAATAGCATTATTAGCGTGTCAAATCAGCAATTTTAAATGTCTATACCCGTATATTTCATACATTGTCGTATAGGTCTGTGTTACAGGGAAATCGTTAAATCCCGCAGGCAAAATATTAGTAAATTAGTTACGTTTCAGTTTATGTTTATTGTGAATTGTGTTAAAAAGACGGACTTGATAAAACACTAGTGATGCACCGATCACTATTGGCCACCGGTCACTATTGGCCGACATACGTGCTAAACACGGAATCGTGATTGGCCGAAATTTGCCGATTACATGAGCCAATCAAGTGACTCAAAAACTACCGTGCATAAGACACGCAGTTATGGTCAGTCACTGAGACAATTCATGTTCGTCCTGCATTTAAAACAATTCCTCTTTAAAAAGTGCCATGACTCTCAATAAAGGTTGGCTACACTTAACCATAGACATAGCCCGTTTCGTTGATCTCGGTTACATCGGTTTACATTTTTTAGGTTTGCACAAAAAATAGTAGGCGGTACACTAGTTATTATTCACACATCCCCAAGTTAGTTGAAACTAGTCGTTTCTATTCGTATCCGTAACCTCATAGGACAAAGCTCCGCTAATTCCTTCTGCTTTATGTGAACTAACTGGCTACTGCGCCGCTTTAATGGAAGACAAGCAAGAGTGATTTCCAAAATAGTCTCTAAACGGCATAGCCAAAGCATTACGGAGCCGTAAACGCTTGCAGCCACAGTACTGCATCCCTATACACGATACAGTATTATTGTATCAAGTTCCGCCTGCAGCAGTTCCCTACCATGCTTGTATTTGGTGGTAAAAACAATAAAATACAAAGTCCACACTGAAGTGAACCAGGACCTTGTTGCTGTGCAGTAACAGTACTACAGTTCCAGCAGAGCCTAATGCTTACAATTACAATGGTTTTCTACTGATACTTCATGAGAACGTGTGTCTACTAGGGGTCATGGCTTTAAGATAATAAAAGCACGCCTATTCTGACAGTCTATGCACATCACTGTAGTGACATGTCTCTGATACATACTTATGTAGGAATATTGATTCCTATGTACAGCAATAGTAAGACGGCATGCATGCATGCTGACAAACACCTATTGATAACATATCTAAGGAAAGGAAAGAGTGCACCTATTGATAACATACAATATGACAATATTAATCAATAACCCATAATTCATAACACTGGGAAAAACTCACTCATCTCCATATAGTTGATGACTGAACTCTGGGTGAAATATTATGCCATCGTCCTCCAAATCCTCTGGGAAACGGACTGGGGGGGGAACAATATTGAAGCACACAGGTACAGCAATGGTCATGCTTACATTACATTACATTACAAAGGGCTTAATGAAGTGCCAAGTATGATCACCTTCATTACAACATACAGGAGGTCCAACAGCACACTCACCCAGCTTCAGACAGATGGCTTCGTTCGTGTCACACTTGTACTCGGCTAGTTTCTTCTCCATTGCGTTTACTCCTGTGGAGGTGAACAAGGACGTCACATTTCACAGTGACTAGCCGTTCCTAACAGGAGCTCAGGAAAGCCAACATTAGATGGAGGAGAAGGAGATAAACAACGAGGTAGTGTTGGCATACCCCCTCCACTCCTCTCAAAATAAACAGCAGTCCTATAGCTCTCCCTCCATCACCAGCCAGGTATAAAACGATCTATCAACACGCTAAACGACCAAATTGTGAACTTGAACCCATTACACCGAGGTCTAACCACCAGACGTGAAACGTGGGCCTTTATACTATTATGAAACGTCAACCTGTGTACAACAGCTAGCTAGCTTAGCCTAGCGTGTTGTTGTTGTTATTATTATTGTTGCTGCTGCGAGGAAAACGACCGTCTTTGATTTCTTTGACGTTATGCTTTATCCCCCGACCAGCACGTCCCGGGGGAGGGGGGGAGAAAGGGAGTGATATCAGGTTATAACAACACTGAGCTGTGGTGTTTTGGTACTTACCCGCCATTTGAACCCAGCTGTGGTAGCGGCGCTGATGTTGCCCTGAAAGACCCGCGGAATCAACGGCACTTCCGCATCTGCGCACTTCCGCCGCCGCTGACCGTCACCGGCTGTGTGGCATTAATTCAGTTCTTCATTGTGAATTATTACTTGTGAATAAACCCTTCAATAGTCACTTCAATCGACCACTTCAACGTCAAAAAAAAAAAAAAAAAGCCCACATATAATGTTGAACTGAATAGATAGAGACATACAGGCGGAAGTAAATGATCAGCTTATATCATTGTACAGTACAACAGGTGAAGAATAATGCCAACCCTGCAAAACTGATGAAACTAAAAGTGTTAAATAGTGTAAAATATACAAATACATACATAGGTCTATAGATGCTGTTCGAGTCATTCCGTTTACATGATAATAGCGGCTCTATTAGCCTACTTTCTGCGGCTACTTCTGCCATAGAAATGAATGTGGCAGTCCTACATACATTTCCATTCATGTTACATGAAATGAAATGTAACCCATTTCTTTCTTCTCACTTAATTATTTTATTCTCTCTTTCATTATTACCGTCTCTATTTATTTAGCCTATTTCTTTCTTTCTAATTACAAACGTATAGTCCAAATCCAAACCCCTGAAACGTTCTGTAATTGCATGTTATTACATATATTAAGTATTTAATTTTATTTAATTTTTTTTTACAGGGCTGCTTATTATAAAACATTCCGATTCACATTGTGTATCACTCGTGTAGACCTACACGGTGAGTGTCGGCCAACACAACGAAGACGCCGTCTTGGCTCACTGGCTCACTGAAGTAAGAGTCCTGCGCTTAGTCCACAGCAGGTGACGTCACCCTCAGCATGGCCGTCAAGGTGACTATGTCAATAATCTCTCTTAATAATCAGATACTACTTTTAACTATCATCAATTATTACTGGTGTGGAAAACGTTTTATGTCCAAGGTTTGCATGGCTATTTAAGCATCTTTACATAGACGCAGCCCTGTTAAGAGAAGGTGTGAGACTACACACTGTAATTTGTGTATTCTCTTGGAAAGTTAACTAATGGCTTCACCATTCATAACCATCTGAAAGATTGTAGCGCAAAAAGCCTATTTCTATAGGCTACTCCTAACTAACTCCTAAATTCGCCTATTGATTGTTTTGTTTGATCGATTCGGTGTATTGGATATCTTAAAGTAACAACATATGGACCATGTCAATAAGGAGAACTAACATACTCTAAAGAACCGGTCGCCTGGGAAAAAGACATTATGCACATTTCAACTTGCTTTTAATAGGTGCAGGCAACCAAGAGAGCCGATCCCCATAACTTGAAGATAATCTTTCTGAAGGTAAGTCGGTGTTTGTTATTCCCTATGTTTAGATACATAGAGCAATGTAACGCTCCAACACACACACACACACACACACACACACACACACACATGATTTATTCATCACTTTTATTACTATAGTTTGAGTAGTTTAGTTTGTAGTGGGGCTGCTCGGCTACTTAATGGAAAAGGTCAGACAAGTGCTTGGGCTAATTTTGGATCTGCTTTAACAAAGATTGATCCTTACTTTGGTTTCTTGTACGGCACGTTTAATTATATTAAAAATCCTGATCCATGATGTTTTAATTTCTACCGTCTTGATATAAATAAAGTTGTTACTACCTCTATGGTTGTTAACCAACGGGTCGTGTTTGTGTAAACTGCTGCATGAAAATAAGAGTCTCCTTATCGCTGAATGTTGATTCAACGTTAAAACGTATGCAGCAATTTGTATTAGTCCCACGAGTACAGGACGAAGGAGTTAATTAATAGACGCTTATTCCAACTGTTTGTATAATTGTATCAAGAACCAATCAGACTCAAAAGCGAAGGGCAATTGACATAGGTGTATAATTATTTGTATGTGTTAATTGGTTGTATGTGTATTGTTTGTGACAAAGGAAGAACAAACATGTAAGATCTAGAGTGGCACATAATATAGGGTGAGGATATTTCACTTTTGCTTTCTCTGTGATTACCCTGCCCTCTATATCGAGCTGGGCTCTATTTCAAGTGGCTGGCCTTTCTGCTCCCAGTTCATGTGTGGTGCTTGTGATTCCAGGGGTATCTGTGCCCCGGCATGAAACCCAACCCTGGCTCTAAAAATGACCTTTCGTGTAGATGGGAGCTCAGTGTTGACTCTGCAGTGCTTTGTGACATGCTACTCTTCATTCAACTACACGATTAACATAGTGTACACATGGTTACATGTTTAGGCCAATGTTGTACTCCCTTTTCGATATCGATGGCCAACAATCAATCAATGGCTACTTATTGAGTCAATCATTATTTTAAATGCAATATAACATTTTAATTTGACTTGACTTGTTTATCTTGCATCTTGTGTCTTCCTCTACATAAGAGTGATTGTTTTTTATCATTGTATTTTTCCACCATTCATTCATTCATAACGTATCATCAGTAATAGCTGATGATAAGCTTGGTAATAGATACGCCTGAATAGGAGCAGTCTTAGCTGTGTCTCTCTGACTCTCTCTGTCTTTCTCTCTGTCGTTCTCTCTGTCTTTCTGTCTCTGTGTCTCTCTGTCTGTGTCGGTCTGTGTCTCCTGTGTCTTTCTGTGTCTCTGTGTTTCTCTCTGTGTCTCTCTGTGTCTCTGTGTCTCTCTGTCTGTGTCGGTCTGTGTCTCTGTGTCTCTCTGTGTGTCTCTCTGTGTCTCTCTGTCTGTGTCGGTCTGTATCCCGCTGTGTCTCTGTGTCTCTCTGTGTCTCTGTGTTTCTCTCTGTGTCTCTGTCTCTCTGTGTCTCTCTGTGTCTCTCTGTGTCACTCTCTGTCTCTCTGTGTCACTCTGTGTCTCTCTGTGTCACTCTGTGTCTCTGTGTCTCTCTGTGTCTCTGTGTCTCTCTGTCTCTCTCGGTCTGTGTCTCTGTGTCTCTCTGTGTGTCTCTCTGTGTCTCTCTGTCTGTGTCGGTCTGTATCCCGCTGTGTCTCTGTGACTCTCTCTCTCTCTGTTTCTCTCTGTGTCTCTCTGTGTCACTCTGTGTCTCTGTGTCTCTCTGTGTCTCTGTGTCTCTCTGTCTCTCTGTCTCTCTGTCTCTATGTCTTTCTCTGTGTCTCTCTCTGTGTGTGTCTCTCTCTCTCTGTGTC
>OMNR01025270.1:1057-12262 GCA_900303205.1 Mora moro
AAAAACCCCCCCCCCCCCCCCCCCCCCCAAACCATCTTGAAAAAAGTCAATTCTGCCGTCTTACCATTCGGATATGTTCTAGGTTGTGCTGTCTGCGGCTCCTTTGCTCTCTCCAGAAGAACTGGAGCAGTTTTCCCAGGGACTGTCTCCAGGTTGGGACGGCGAGTGTGACGACACGCTCAAGGCGGCCGTGTCTCGCCTGGCGGACCGAGCAGAACCAAAGGGTCACGTGGTTCTCATCCTGGACAAGGTTGGCTCCTTCGCCTCTGTCCGTCTCTCCCCACTCCCACACCGTAAAGCAGTCTAGCGTGGCTTGTCAGGCCGTTGAATAGTAAAGGGCTCAATCAAGTTAGGATCTGTACGAAGGGGAGATGCATGTAATAATGACTTCCGTCTCCTACACCCACTCAGCACCTCCAGAAACTACCATGGGAGTGCGTGCTCTGCTTGAGGCCTCGTGCCGTGACGCGTATGCCCTCTCTACACTCCCTACTGGGACATTGCATTCGGAGAGAGGTAAAAACAAATGTGATGCCCGGCTGTTTGGTTTCATAAACGTTCCGTATTCCAGTGGGTTTCCAGATCCTAGTCGTGCAACGCTGCTCTCTTCCTACAGTCGGACCCTCGGTGCGTTCTGGAACAGGGTGTGGACGCCAAGCAGGTGTTCTACGTGCTGAACCCGGACGCTAATCTGAACGGCACGCAGGAGCGCTTCAAAGAATTGTTTAGCAGGTGAGATGATGCAATGGTTAAATTGACTTTTGACATATGTCTGTGTTTTTTTTACATTTCCATTTTTTTCCTCATGGAAATGTGCAATTGCTCAGTTCCCATGTTCTCTCTTTCCCGCTCTCGTATATACTTTAGCAAGGGTGATTGGCAGGGCGTGTGTGGAGCTGTTCCTGACTCCGCTCGACTGCAGGAAGTTGTGGCCACCAAAGACCTCTACATGTGAGTTATATAGTGACGCATATGAAGTGATCATTTCACCACATGATGTACAAATTTGTGAAGTGCATTTTCAAGATTTGCGCGTACTTTCAACTGTTTGATTGGATTGGCTGACAAACATGGTTAATAAAGGTTAAATTGTTTTGAATGTTTTTTTTATGTGGATTGTGGCATCTGTTGCTGGTTTTGACGTTTGCATGAAGTAGCCGGCGGGATGCCATGCTATTGCTCGGTCAAATGTCCATCCAGAGATGACCTCTCTCCGTGTGACTGTGTTTATAGTTACTTGGGTCACGGAGCAGGGGCGCGCTACCTGGACGGACAGAAGCTCCTGAAGCAGGAGGTGAGGGCGGCCTCGCTGCTGTTCGGCTGCAGCAGTGCTGCTCTGGCGGTGCGCGGCGACCTGGAGGGAACGGGCATCATCCTCAACTACCTCATGGCCGGCTGGTAACGACACCGACCACCCACACTCACACTGGCTTCACAGTGACTTGTAGTAGTAGTTTTGAATGAAGCATACTGCCCATTCAAATGAATGAATGATGGATGTATGATTCTGACATTGGTTAAACCTGCACTGTTCATTTGTCTGCGGTGCCTCCCTCATGGTCCACCTCCCTTCCTGCAGCCCCTTGGTTTTAGGGACTCTGTGGGACGTGACGGACCGGGACATCGACCGCTTCACCACGGCTTTACTGGAGTCCTGGCTGTCTGCCGGGTCCGGAGCACCCCTCTTGGACTACATGGGCCCCTCGCGTCAGGCCACGAACCTGAAACATCTGATTGGAGCGGCGCCAGTGGTGTATGGTCTACCAATACATCTTAAATGAGATCTGATGCAGTTTTTCTGTGGTGTATAGTTTACCAAGACATCTTAAATGATCTCTGATGCAGTATTTTTTTATATATAGATATATAGATGTATAGATGTATCTATATCTCGACCTCCAAAATGATTGCTCATGTAATGTTCAACAGATTTGCAAGATTTTTAAGGATTTAAAAATTCAATTGAAAGTCCTACTTTTCAATTTGAATGCTAATTTATGGCAATGTATTTATGTAATGAGTACTTTTTTTTTAAATTGCATGTGGAATGAAACATTGTGGATTTGAAATAAATGTTTGCTTTTATTAAAATTCTGTCTTGGATTTAATTTGTTGTGATGATTCTGCTGGATCATCAAAATTTAGGATAATACAGGAAATCACTGATTTGTAGTTATGGATGGGAGTTAAGGATGACACATTCTTAATTTGTTGGTTATCTTGACTGAACATCAGTTCATCTCAGTGTGTACATAACATACTAAGTTATGCAGTTGAATTGTAAGACATTGTACATAGTTTAATAATACATTCAACTTCACAAGTAGACAATTGTTATTTGTAGTCCATAATAATGAAGCTAAAGCATAAATTCTAAGTATATTTTATGTTTTGTCCGTTTTTCAAACCCAGCAGACGTATTTTTCTCTACCAGAAGGGGGCGCTAGTGTCACAACGTCCGGCTTTACCACAGTGCTCGGCTTAACCTGGAAATGCTCTCGTTTTGTCGCTTCGCTTGCCTCCTCATGCTTCCAACATGGCGGTCAATCTAGCTGAGCTTTCTCTTCAACAATTAGAAGGACTAAAAACTCAATTTGATCAAGTAATTGGATTTTATTTATCACATATTTCTCTGTCTTCTGATTATCTTTCTATGCAAACACGTCAAGGGAGGTTAAGGATAAGGTAGTTGTTTTGTTTGCTGAAGAAATGCTTAAGACTAGTCACGCCCGTCTTGTGTCTTCATTACCATAATAGACGATATTTCACATCTAACGAATATGATAATAGAACTAACGTGTTTCTTTTGCTTGTCATAAATTGTGTATATGGGGATCGTTCACAAACTCTGAATCGCACGCGTGTTCGTGCATTTCCGTTAATATCAAGGGTTTACTTGATCCGTTTTGTATGTGTTTTATCTTGTTTTCCAGGAGGTCGAGTTTTTGACATCATCAATAGGTCAACTCAAAGTGGTTCAGACAAAGTATGTTGAAGCCAAAGATAGTTTGAACGTCCTGAACAAAAGCAATGAAGGTGAGCTAATTACACAACTGTGCTTAGACTATACAGTACTCTATGTAAATAACATCACATGGGTTGTCCGAAAGATAAGTCTCCAATTGATGTTATCTTACAGCACTGCTGTCAGTGTATTACGTAGAAATCTAAGTTACATGTGATGTATGTGCATGTATATGACATTTTTACAGCCAATCTCTTACTTAAAACTATTATTGCAGTTAATGAAACTTTCTTTTCCAACTTCTCCATATAACCACAGGTAAAGAGTTGCTTGTTCCTCTGACCAGCTCTGTATCCTTTTGTTGGGATGATGAAATCTATTGTCGAGGTCTTGACTAATCCAGTTCCTTGATGATGCAAGTGGTACTATTGCAAAGCAGGACACATGTACACTTGGGTGCATGTCTCTGGTCAACGTTAGTAGGATTTACTTGAAGCATTAAAGTGTCTGTGTATGTATCTTATGGGCAACAAGTAATCGATTCCTATGTGATTCGACTATATTAGACTTTGTGGTAAAAAGCTGTGTTTATGGTTCTGTCTCAGGGAATACAGTTGTCCTTAACAGTTCCTCTTCTCAGATGTATGTCCCTGGAACATTAAATGATGTAGAGCATGTTCTAGTCGATGTGGGGACAGGATACTATGTTGAAAAGGTAAACCGATTTTTCTTTTTTAAACATGTGTGTTCCCTATGAATGTGTATATAGTTTAGAAGGGTGTGGGTGTATGTATCATGTAAAACCATTTTCTGATTTACATTTGCAGAATGTTGGAGACTCAAAAGCATTCTTCAAACGCAAAATAGACTTCCTCACAAAGCAGATAGAGAAAATTCAACCAGCGTTACAGGAAAAGCACAGCATGAAGCAAGGTAGGAGTTTATGCGTTCACTATAGTGTGGTAATTATTCTTTTGTTTATTCCATTGTAATCTTCTGTACCTTATTGATTTTCCTTAATGTGTTCAATTACTCCACTTTCATATCAAACCAGATGCTTCACATTCACACAAAGATAAATAGATATAAAATCCCATGGCCTCACTGCATTACATGACCTCAAAATGCACACTACGAATACTGTTGTGCCACAGTTGATCATACAGAATGTTTTCACACTCCCTAAAGCAGGACCCATCAAATGCAACAAAAACGCATACTGTCCCCTACATTTATTATTGTAATAGATAATCACCAAGGGGCCCTTTAAGCAGGCAACAACACTGACATACCTAATGCAATGTTATGCTGTGTTCTTATTTACAGCTGTGATTGAGGTAATGAACGTCAAGATCCAACAACTACAAAGCCAGCAAGCGTCACAAGCAGTGGGGCCCGCTAAAGCTTAATGATACCACCTGTTTGAGCTATACTTAATGGACTTCTGTGAATATCTGCCTGGAAAATATGACCAACATTTAATGGAGAATAATTAAAAAATTCACAAGAATAAATAGAAAATGTTTTTATTTCTGTAGAGACAGTGGCACGTTTTACTTTACTAGTTTATGAAACATTGGTGTTGAAGTTCAAATAAAGAAATCGTATGATTGTTCGCTCAGAATTGAATTTAAGTGTACTTATTTAACTTAAAAAAATAAATTGGATCCAAATGTTTATCCTAGGCAAGTTATTTGAAATAAACGAATGAAATGAACTTCATCATGCTGATCTGGAATCCTTTTTGTATGTTCTGAAAAGCCCAAGTTGCCAACCACTTTCAAACCAACGCAATAATGAAACCTTATCTAATTTAACGTATATTCACATTGGATACATGTTTTTTTTTTTGCATCCACATCTCTTTAATCGATCCATATGAATCCATTCAATGCAACAAACAAACAAACAAAAAAAAGAAATGTTGCCATGCGGCGCAGGGAGCGTTGCGCTGTTGCCAGGGAAGGGGCGCGGTGGGCGGTGCCTCGCGCCGCAGCAGCCTATCTGCTGGGGAGGTTAGCAAGGGCGAAGCTGTCAGAGAGAGTCGCCGTGCGAAGCGCTTCCAATTTGTAAAAAGCTTTTGTACCCTTGGCTGGCTTTGAAACACGAGGGGTGTTCTTTTTGAGGGGGGGTGTTTTTTCTCTCTCTCTCTCTTTCGCCGGTGGAAGCGAATTATTTTCGGGGGTGGGGGGAGACATCGGGAAATAGAGAGTGAACGGCCAAAAAAAACACAACCGCGCGGTGTTAAATGAGCGGCGGATTAGCGCATAGGTCGTGAGGCTCGTTAGTTCGCGACGCGCGCGGCTAACAGGAAGGTGCACACTTCACGTCAGCGAGCCCAAACCGGTTGGACTTTGGACTAGTGGTGTGTGTGTGTGGCGATTAGCAAGTGTCCCCGGTGCGTTTCACCCGTCTGTAGCTAGCCACACAATTTAAGGGGGATTACCGAACTTTACGCCCGGCAACAGAAAGGGAAGGATACCAGTTTTTTAAATTAAAAAGCCACGGATCACAGCGGCATGGTGAGTGGTTGTTTTTTTTTGGGGCCTAGCGGCGGCGTTACCCTTGCTAGCCACCCGCGCTAGCCACTTGGGCTAACTTGCGACAACCTGTTTGACTCGAGCGCCACGGTGTTACCGCACTCCTCGTGTCGCTGCTAGCGGCGGTCCTCGAG
The DNA here is from genome assembly GCA_900303205.1 of Mora moro. NCBI lineage: Eukaryota > Metazoa > Chordata > Actinopteri > Gadiformes > Moridae > Mora > Mora moro. The sequence goes on from OMNR01025270.1 coordinate 6,697, forward strand.
CACCGGGCCGGGGCTTCGCTCTTACTCAGCTGCAGACACGTTCACCGTGTACCGAGTGTCGGTGCACCGGCATAGACGTTTATACATTTATATATGTATATGTGTGTGTGTGTGCTCCAGTCCCTTCTGGGCTGTCCACTGGTGCAGCTCTCGACTCGAGTCCAACTTGAAACGTATTAAAGCATTTATTTTTATTTTTTAATCTATTTGTCATTGCATACTGACTACATGTCAGTTGTGTTTGGAGAACAGCCAGCCTCTTTGTTGAACAACCATCTAGTTCAAATGTCGTTGGCTTAACATTTGAGGTTTCAGTCCGTAGGCAATATCGTAATTTTGGTTAAAATAATGTTTGTCGTTGTGTGTTGGGGGGCTTCGTGGTGATTCGCCATCGGCTGTTTGGAGACGGGCTGTTCTCGCTGCTTACGCAACGTTTAAATAAGACGCACAGGTTTAAAGTGTCTGGAAGGGCATTAGCTCCCATTTTTAGCACACGTTGTCTCGGTCAAATCTGCACGAGTTATATTTATAAAAAAAAAACATAACCTATACCCAACTTCATGTAAATGGCCGGGGTCTAGCCGACGTTTGTTTTGATTGTTGGCCAATTACTGTGTATATTTAGTTTTCTCCGAGTAAGTAAAGGTCTCCAACTTGGCGTTGCATGCTGTTCGCCATGTGCTCTTTCCTGGTTCGCAGTCGCCAGTCTGGCTACTTCGGTATTCCATGAAAGTGCAGTCTCGAGTGACGTGCAGCAGACCAATGCAAAGCGAGATTAGTTTTACGTCATCTGGCCTCAACGGAAAAACGATGCGGATAATGTTATATTTTATGGTTTTATATTTATTTTTATTTTCGTTCGTTGTACCGAGTGTATGTTTGTATGACGACTAAATGTCTTAGCCACGCCCAGTTGCAGAAGATGCTAGTACATGTGACTTTCAGGCGGAGGGAAATTGTCTGGGTAATGGACCTTCTAAACACTACTGGCAATGTCATGGCTTCTCTACCCCACGGTAGAGGGAAACGCAATTGTGTAGTAGTTTGCCTATAGTCATTAGAGTACAGTTAGATTTGTTTTGTTGCTGTACAGTATCTGCATCTTAAGTAAAAAAAAAAACGGGTTAAACACCATTTGTTAAGTCACTACTATATACTACAAAAGTCACATTAGTGAATGCATTTTAAGTAACTTTATTTAAGCAATTTATTTGTGGTCATGGATTTGGATTTGGAAAGTTTAGCATGCCTGATACAGCTTTTATTCCCCCTTTCACCAATTGATTCTGAAAGCGCTGGACAATGTGCTGACATATCGATGACATGTGTGGTGCAGCTCATGATGCTCACAGCTTTACTGTGATCTGTTGATGTTCCAGGTCACCACAAAGGGAGTAGGCCTGAACCCCAATGCCAAAGTGTGGCAGGAGATCCCTGCCCCACAGAATGGCCTCCCAGAGAGCCCAGAAGACACCGCGTGGCTGCAGACCTCCTTCCCCCCTGGCGAGGTGACTGAAGGTAAGGGTCAAGTGCTGGGCTGGATCTTAAAAAAACAAAAGAAAAACAAATGTAAATTCCCTTGTAATTTTGAAGCCTATCTGATTCATATTATACTTCATAATAATATGGTACAGTGGAATGTAGATTTCACCAAATCGGGAGCGAATGTTAAATGAAAAGTTAGTTGCATTACAACAGTTTACAACAGTCCAATCTATGTCACTCTGTGACCAAAACTCGCAGATCTAGAGGCCAAAATCCATCAAGAACAAATGTCACTTTTTGTCATTGCAACCACAAATTGTGTCTTACCTTTTGTTGTTTGTGTTGTTAACAAAGTTGTGTTTGATCGCCTAAAACCAACAAACGGATTAGCCAGTATCTGGGCACCATTTTGAAACCTCACAGGGTGTTTACATCAATGTTTAGTAGCTAAGAGAGCATTTTTATTGCCATCAGGTGGCAGCATGGTGCAATTGCGATGGTTTGGCTCGTGTCATTCAATTCTATCCACCCTAATCTGACTCATCACATTTGTATTGTCGTTATGCTATGGACCTATAGTACTATAGGGCTACCAACTGATAATGCACTATAAAACATGGAATTCATTCCAAGCGGAAATTAAGTTTTCCATTTATGCTCTGTTCTCTCTTTTATTCACTCTGACCCAGTAACGTCCACATTGGTTATTTCACTTGCACAATCTCACAGGTGTTCTCTTACTTTTTGGTACCGAGATTACATATTTTAGACCTTGTCGTTGAGGAGATGTAGTCAATTCACTTTGGGTTTGTTATTTTTGGGAAAAACCTGAGCAAGAGTCCTAGTGATTTGAAGAAGTTAACAATTGAATACTAAACAAAAATATGACCATAACAAAAAATAGTATTACCCATAAACCCCAACAGCAAAAAACAAGTGTCAGTTACACAAATGTAAATTAAGTGTCAATATTGGTCTGTACTGGATATCACAGTAAAGTGTCAATATTAGTCTGCATAACCCCAGGTAAATGATTACATGAGTTTCAACCAGGAATGTTTGGGAAATTAATTCTTGACGTGTGAAAAAGGGGTCCCCACATCTTATACAATTTGCTGGAATAATCATTTAAAGAAATCCTAATTTCTTCCAATTTAAGAAAAAAACAGCATGTCCCTAATCCAGTGTTTATGAGAGGGACGGGCCATTCACTTCCAATCAAGCACACTCAAACGTCTAGCAGTTAGTGGCAAAAGCAACAACATCCTTTTTTTTAAGGTTTGGAAAGGGAGCGTGGAGAGGGGAAGATGCAAAGCATTTGGTTTCAGACTTTCCCAACAATTACAGATATGATGTTGTCATTAAATAACTATTGGCCACATATTTTCAACAAGACCAAAACGTATGAATTTGCAGGATTTGGCCAACATCTAACATGTTGCCCTTTTAAACTCCTTAACGTTACTCAGAGGTCGCTTTCTCTGAGGACAAGGGCTACAGCACTGAATATTCAGACACCTCTGATGGCATCCCCATTCTTGCTGTGGAAGGCCTCACCAACGGGATAGAGCAGCCAGACTTTGGATACCCCCCGTTTGAGCCGCCAGCGGGCACCACAGCGGACGGGGAGCTGTCCAAGGAAGAGCCCTTGTCTGGGGAGAGCCTCAGAGAGTCTCTGAAGAAACAACTTGAGTTCTGCTTTTCCAGGTGAGGGCCCAAGCACTAACACACTGTTGCCCTGGGCTGACTAGTTTGGTCCCAGAGTCAAATCCCATCATTTTGGAGTTTGAAATGACGGTGTGGTATTATCTCTTACAATTGGTGGTATACAAATGCAAGCTTATCATTTTGAATACCGTACAATTGTCCACTACCACTTCTCCAAAATGGCTTTAAGATTGCCTTTTTAATCTGTCAGATTGTAAGTGGTGGTCCCTGCTAGACCCCCAGTGATGATCAGTATCGCGCTTGGAAGGACCCAGGCTCACTGTGGCTGGCTGGGGAGAGGTTCTGTCCCCATCTCTTTCTCTCTCTCTCTCTCTCTCTCTCTCTCTCTCTCTCTCTCTCTGTCCTGCTCTACTGCTCATCTTTACTCTTACTACATCCTCCTCTTCACCACTCCCTCTTCTCCTAGACTCCCCCCCCTCTCTCTCGTCAGTACAGAGTTCTATGGCCTAATGACTCGGATCATGAGATCTGAGGGGATCTGAAGACTGTGGACCGGCCATCTTTACTTTTATAGGATGTAGTCGCACCCAATACAATACTTTTTTTATTTTAGCCAGATGGTTAGGCTAGTGACGTGGATCGATATACAATGGACACGCAGGCTGTTTGTGAATGAATGCCGTTTCTTTTAGTCAATGGGGAAGAATGCATGTACTCGCCAATTAACAAACCTCCCACCCGCAAACTCTCTTCCACGTGTGCAGAGAGAACCTCTGTAAGGACCTCTACCTGATGTCTCAGATGGACAGCGATCAGTTTGTTCCCATCTGGACTCTGGCCTGCATGGAGGACGTCAAGGTGCTCACGGCCGACATGGAGCTCATTCTGGATGTTCTTAAAGGTACCGCATGTCTCATAAAGAAAATGGACATGGAAGCACAATGGCGAGTGGGTTGGGGATGACTGCTTACATTTCATTATGGCAATGTATGATTGATGACAATGAAAGGGTCGAGTATCATTTCCCTCGTTCGACGAAACTGATTCACTGTTTACTCTTGTGGACCAAAACAAGGCACTTTAAAATATGAATGTATATTTGAGTGTCATTGTATTGAGAAGGCCGTTTTCAATTAATTCCATCATTAACCACCGGCGGCTCTCAGCTTGGCATCTAGACCAACGTTTCTGTGCCATTTTCCTCCTCTCCATGATAGCCTCTCCAATGGTTGAAGTGGATGAGACCGGGGAGAAGGTTCGGCCCAATCACAAGCGCTGTATCATTATCCTGCGGGAAGTGCCGGAGACGACGCCGGTCGAGGTAGAGGCTGCACTACTGATTTGCTTTTGTCCTGCATCTCTATATCTAGGAAGTATTTTCTCCTCTGCAGTCGTTTACTGTCATCGTTGTTGTTGTTGTTGTTTTCAATTGTGTAACCGGGCGAGGTGCGGCCCGTTTGTTCGTTAGTCACAGATCACTCTACCAGTACCACTGCATTTCTGAATGTTGGAACCTGTTGTGCCTGTATTTTGACTGATTAATTGCTTTTCTTATAAGCCCAGGGTGCTTTTGTCACAACTAGTTACGGGGGTAATGTTGGTTACTTTAAGGCTGCGCTGTTGACAATGTTTCTAACTTCTTTCCGCTTTTTCTAGGAAGTGGAGGCTCTTTTTAAGAGCGACAGCTGCCCAAAAGTCATTAGTGTTGAGTTTGCGCACAACAGCAACTGGTACATCACATTCCAATCGGACACAGACGCCCAACAGGTATTGAGCATGATTTAATTATCGCAGCATTTTAAAAATGTGCGCCTCGTTTCCCCACTTGCGTTGCTGACCCGGACAATAACGGTTAACTGTGAGGTTTTTTGTTTTGAGAGGAACTACTACTTATTTTTATTGAATGGCTCCCGTTTTCTCCCCCTTTTAGGCATACAAATACCTAAGAGAAGAAGTGAAAATGTTCCAAGGAAAACCAATAATGGTGAGTTCACTATTCTAGGGACATAAAATCAGTTTTCACTATTTAATGTTCAAACTGCTTAACCTAATTGTAGGCAGATCATGGATACCTGGCAATTGTGTCTACATTTATGTGTAAGGTGTATTTAGGCCATGGCACCTGAATAACATTTAGCCGATAAGCTGTAACCACAGAGGCATGCCCTTGTGCTAAAGTCAACGTACGTGTGTGTGAGACCAGACCATATCTCTGGACGGCATGATCTGCTTGCGTTATCTTCATGAATTTTTGACCCTGGGTGGGATTGGCTAATAGGACTCCTTGCCATTTGCACTGTGAATTTTACCTCATCGGCCCTCGAGCCCAGCTCTCTCTTCTCTATTTAATGTGTCTGATTGCCTTAAACGGTCAGGTTGGAAGTGGTGGTCCCTGTTGACCCCCCCCCACGTT
>OMNR01025493.1:1413-15476 GCA_900303205.1 Mora moro
CCCCTTTTGCTGTGTACTGTTGTGATGCAGTACAACACACCCACCGTATTGTACGCATCTCTACAGTGTTTCCTACACCGGAAATAGGCTGAGGCTGAGGCTGCTGCTGCCTCCCCCGTTTGGACCACACTTGGACGCGTTTGCATACTTAAAACGTAGCTTTCTATAAGCAGATAACTTGACAGTATGTTGATTTTGATGTATACTGTATTTTGTATAGTATACTGTCAGTTCTACTTGTTTCCGTTAACACAATTGGAGGGTTAGGACTCTTCGCATCTTTCGAGAGCAGCTCTTCCTCGACTAGCCTTGCTGTTATTTGTCTAAACGTCGCCACCATCAGTTAGAAAAAGACGCGTGTTCAGAGTTTCGATAACAGCTCCGTTCACTTCTGCTCCGTCTGCGTCTTGAGACCATCCTGATATTCACGTTTATGTTTCGCAATGACAGAATGTGAACTCGCGAGATCAGGATGGTCTCACGAGGCTACCGTTGACCTGTGCCATCAAATGCTTTCAATTACTTTATGTAATATACTCTTAACCAGCACCATCTTTCCTCTCAGCTGCTCCTCCATTATTGCAAACAAAGGACTGATAACTAAGGCAATAGCATCTGCACATCTCGGTCTCCCTCCTTTGCTAATAATGGCAAACAAAAACCTTTTTTACTGGAAACAATTTCCCCAAGGATAAATAAAGTAATTTGAATGATTAAATTTCCCGTAGCCAGTGGGAAGACTGCTGTCTGACACAACATTCTTAAATGTAGTATCTTTACACTGACATACCACAGATGTAGCTTGTTAAAATATTGGTGAGTTCCATGGTGCCTTAGAAAATGCACTTGAATTACCTGCAACAATAAGTTGCAGTCATGTGACACCCATGTCCCGCAAACTTCAGATGGAGGGCAGGAAGTGAAATGGAGAATGTCAAGCAGCAGTACTCTGTTTATGTAAACAGTATGAACTCAAATGAGAAAGATGCCAGAAAAAATACAAAAATGTATTGAAATCGATCCGTATTGCTTAAAAAAATAATTTGTCACACAATATTAATGATTTATCCACTATAGAGTCAGTACACAGTCAGCTACCTTGTACTGCAGAACTACACCAGAGATCAAATGAAAGTGTTCAAAAGCCTCGAGGCATATAACGTTTTTGTGTGCGGCTGGGTTCACAAATTGGGAATGGAAAAACTAAAGGATAAGTGTTCTAGTCACTAGTCGCTTCAAACATTGAAATGGTGAATATGGTATCCTTCAGGTATACTTAAAAAGTGAAATACAACATAGTTCCTCAATTCACCTATGACTTAACGTCTCCCTTCCAGGGCCAAAAATGAATTGCCACCAGCCAATGGCTGATAGAGTTTAACATTTAGCAGGTAAAAAGATACAGGGTGAATATTTCTACACTATCGGCAAATTACAAAGTACCCTGCCCCTAACTAAAACGCAATTCAACTAGATTCGTCACCTTTCAAATTGTCCCCAATGGATACAGCATTAAAATAGCTGTTTAGAAGTTTATCCTGCTAGCGCTACGACAGGAAAAAAAGGCGGGACAATTACTGACTGACCTATCAGGCGGCATTATCTTCGTGACGTCGAACGGTAACCTTCGAGGCACAAAAAGAACACAAGTTGATTTCGGAGCAGAGTAGAACATTCACAAACTGGTTGGCAGAGACTGGTGAAAACATAGGATTTAACACCTGTTTTCTCTAACCTACGGTCTTATTTTAGTAACGGTGACAAAATGGCTAGATTACTATGTTGACGATCATATAAGATATATTACTGTGTTTAAAACAAAAAAAAGCTTTTGGGTTCACTTCCCCTTTTTAATGCTTTTTCTGGGGGTTTTTTCTCCAGTAGTTCCCCTAAAAACTAAGTGTGTGCCAAAAAGCTATTGATGATGATTGACTGAATTTTTAGGAAACAAGGTGAGAGTAGGGGTAGTGGGTCAACTTGAAAAATGTACTTCTTGGCTTACTTGGTAGGTGAAAATACATCAGGCCTTCTTCTTCATCCAATCCCCCAAAATTTAGCTAGTGTTAGTGTCACCGCATAAAGTAAGAAATCATCGCACCTTCCCTCGAGTTTGACCAATCATCACGACACAACACCACGTCAACAAACTGACGAACACATGTCTCACATTTAATGAATAATATATATATTTTAAACCTGCACTATGTAATTTTTCTACTGCAGCTATTTACTCCATTAAAAAGGGTTAGTTTTAGTATTTTTATTCTGGTCCACTTTTGCTCACGCACCGTGGGAAAATCTTGAGTCTTCAGTCTAAGCGTCGCTGATTTGAAACCTTTACAGACACTTTTTCTAAGAACTATTGGTGTCCGGACAGGATGTTTTGGCTTGTCTTCCCACCAGGAAAAGTTTGCTATTGCTGGCCGAGTACGTGTTTGCTGTTAGCCAATTATGCACTTATACAATTTTCACATGAGCATATTGTTTTTGTGTGGTCAAAGAAGCGGCTGGTCAATAGTTCTCTTTGACCATTGTTTTTAATTTTGGATTTTAGTGCCTTGACTTGATACTGTTAAAAGGCAGAGGTGTTCCGTTATTAAGAAATATGCACACCCTTGGAGCATATTGACCAATCAGAATCAAGTATTCAACAAGACTGTGGTATAAGTGCTTTTAACTCATAAAACATATATTTGAGTTTAGAAATTAAGAAAGCCGTTAGCGTTTACATTCATTTGGTTTAGGACTATATGACCCTGTACTGGTGCTTACTAAGCGCACCACTACAGGGTCCTTTAGTGAGAAATTGGCACTTATTCTCCAGATGAAATGAAAAGAAAACAAAAACAAATTGGAGAACTTCAATAATGATCAATTTCTCGCAAAAGGGGTTGTATGTGCATGGCTTCATTAAATGAAATGGATTTAGCATTTTACATGGATGATGGCCTTTACTCATGTAAACATTTGTGGAATTTCTTCCAGCCGACTACCCAGTCTCCCCAGGATGAGCAGGAGAAGCTTCTGGATGAGGCTGTGCAGGCAGTCAAAGTCCAATCCTTTCAGATGAAACGATGCCTGGTAGGACGCACATGTTTCCTCATGGTCTATAAAGAGTTCCACTTCATTTCATCTAGAACCCTAATCTTGCAACTAGGGCTGGATATGGTATCGAAATGGACAAAATCGAATGTCAATATTATTGACCAAATCTTTGTAGTCAGACTACAAGAATCCAGATGCCACTGTTGCCACTGGATTTTTTGCACACATGCATTATCCCTGCAGACACAACATTCCCCTCATGTTATCAATAAATATGGAAAGTGATGTACAACGGGATCTAAAAATGGAGGAATATATCCACTACACACCTACCAAATCTCTATCATCAAGACGATGTCAAACTCAGTCTTGGAACACCGTCCGAAACACTGTAGCTCATGGATGTAGCTTCCTTCAGCTGCACGGTCGCCGTAATGTGAGTGTACTGTATTTGGTCACCCACTTGGCTACGTAGCCAGCAGGGTAACTAGACCCCACCCATTACATCGGCTTGAATAGAAGGAAATTGATAGACAGAAATGACTTGAGATTGCGAGTGGATCTGATGGAACATAATTTGTTGATGCTTAATACACACCTTGATGACCCTTAATTACTACATAATTAGAAGCAAATTGTGTATTTCTGATGTCCATCACTTTAATGTAGGATTGTATTTGACATTATTATATGTATAACATTTATGCATCTCCTGTTCATGGTGAATATGCCTACAGGACAAGAACAAGCTTATGGATGCTCTAAAGCATGCTTCTAACATGCTTGGAGAACTGAGGACCTCAATGCTGTCCCCCAAGAGTTACTATGAGCTCTGTATCCTTTGCAATGGTACATTGTGAAATGTGAATATTGTTTTGATTGGTGAGACCTGGTATGTTTTAAGTTTAACACTACACATCTTATCATTGGTTATCGATTGTTAAACTGGAAAAAATTAAGATTTTCTTTGTATTTCTTGTATGATTTTCATACTGCAAGGCCCAGGAAACCACATGTATCACACAAACACATTACAGTATATGGCTATGTAATGTGAGGATTAATCAAATGTTACTTTGAGTCTTTAAAATTAATACATGATTTATTTGTATGTATTATTGAGAATTATTACATTGTTTTAAAATTGTAGAAATTAGGTTTCAAGACATTCCTTGGTCTATCGGTCCCTAATTGTGAGTGCAGACATGGCCATCTCTGATGAGCTGCACTACTTGGAGGTCTATTTGACCGATGAGTTTGCCAAGGGCCGCAAGGTTTCTGACCTTTATGAACTGGTCCAATATGCTGGCAACATCATTCCAAGGCTGTAAGTACTAATTTGATAACTCGGCCTATAAAGTGTTGTATTAACCTCAATCTAACTGAAAGGAGCAGTTGGCTGATGTAACACATTGAGCCTACCATTGGGGTAGTGGGAAAGAATAATTTTTTTTAACTTTCTCTTAAGTCGTCGATTGGCAAAAGAGTCTTTTGACTTTAAACTTATTCATTTGAGAGAGAAAAACACACAAAAAACAGACTTTTTGGGGTGTTTTTTCCGAATTGAAAATTTTGTAGTCAACACTCTGGTCCGCCAACGGACGACTTGGCGAAGTGATGCAAAACGCGTCTTTGATGAAATCTAAATATAGTCTAGTGTGTAATAACGCTAGATTGTTTATGGTGAAATGCAAAGCTATCTCAGTATTTAAACTGAGTCCGAGATACACATGCATACTCCACTAGAGGGAGTGCCACAGATTGTGTGCCTATTAGATTTGAAAGTGGTATGGGAAAGGGGACATTTAGATATTCTGCTGCTGTTCTTTGGAACATGTTGAAACTTAAAGCAATACAAAATGCAAATGGTTTAAAAGACATAGTACTGGTGTTCACTAAATGGAAAACTAAACTATTACTATAAAGTATTGATTTTATTTGGACTGGTCTTTTGAAGTATTGCTACCCTGCCCCCTTCCCCTCCCTTAAGGACCACGATGGAAATAGGCTTTTATTTTTGTATTATTAATGTAGGCGTTTGTTGGCTGCAAATGTATATATGAGTTTTAAATGATCAAATATCATCAATCAAGGAAAGGATTTCGGCCACTAACCAACGTTTCACCGTCTGCTCCACCAGCTACCTCCTGATTACCGTAGGGGTGGTGTATGTGCGCTCATTTCCTCAGTCCCGTAAGGACATCCTGAAGGACCTGGTAGAGATGTGTCGTGGGGTCCAGCATCCTCTTCGGGGGCTCTTCCTCAGGAACTACCTGCTGCAGTGCACTCGCAACATCCTCCCAGATGATGGGGAGCCAACTGAGTATGGAATTTTATGGTTTTGAATTGTGCATATTTTGCCATCAGGTCTAAAGTTTCCATTACAAGCCATTTAAAAGTGTTGTTGGTTACCCATGTCATTAAGTTAAAGCAAAATACGTGCCCTTTAAATATTACTATAGCTGTGAGACTTTTGGAGTAATTGTGTACCAGTGAGGTATTTCTATTGCACCTTTTAAAATGATATGAATGAACAGATTATCATAAAAGCAAAGGTAGGTGAAAAATAACTCTACACAACAAATCACATTGTTATTGAAGACTAAGCTAAACTTTGACTATTAAGTAGTATTAGTAAGTAAGTAGAGAAACTTTTACTGTGTATGCAATGTTGCATAATGGACAGAAAGATGATTTTCTAGATGTAGTGGTACTTGGTAGATGTCTTAACCAATGTCCGTGCTGTAGCCCTCTTAACTCTCCACCTCTCTCTACCCACAGAGAGACTGAGGAGATGACTGGTGACATCAACGATTCCATCGACTTTGTCCTGCTTAATTTTGCCGAGATGAATAAGCTTTGGGTGCGTATGCAGCACCAGGGCCACAGCCGCGACCGCGAGAAGAGGGAGAAGGAGAGGCAAGAGCTGCGGATCCTGGTTGGAACAAATCTCGTTCGCCTCAGCCAGCTGGAGGGAGTCAATGTGGACAAGTACAAACAGGTTTGTCGCAGCACAGGCATTTGTGCGTCCAATCGCACACATTTGTATATGCATGCTATGCTCTAGTTACCACAAAGGAAGGATCAGACCAAAGTCAGCAGGCTATAAACAGCACGGCGCGGGGTGATTTGCAGGGAAGTTTGTCATGAGTGTAGCGCTGGCCAATCCTCCACGCCAGTTAGTCCAGGGCCTGTCACATCAATTGAAAATGGGACTATTTCGTCCAAATTTAAAACGATTGGATATTGTGTTATATTAAAGGGTTCATATCTTAAAGTTGCATTTCTCTATCTCTTTGCTTTTGCCTGTGTTATGCTGACGAATGCTATTTTTGAGAGAATGAGACATGCAATACAAAAAGCATGATTTAAAGATGGTGGCAATAGAAAATCCACTGTAGTCCATCTAGAAGCTTATTTCATTTCATTTCGTTTTCAAATAATAGTGCATCTGTCAGTATGTCAATCTATGTATCTAATGTATGTTTTCCTGACTCTGTGTGTCCCCAGGTTGTGTTGGCAGGTGTGCTGGAGCAGGTGGTAAACTGTAGAGATTCACTTGCGCAGGAGTATCTCATGGAGTGCATCATTCAGGTAGACGTGACCCCAACTGCAGATTCACTGTTTCCAATTCATGTATTGTCCTGTAGTTGTAGTTGTAGCTGTAGTATGTACCTTTTTGTTGTGCCAGAACCACAGCTCAATTTGACATTTGAAAAAGCCGTTCTTATTGGCCAACCCACCAAGCCTCTCTCACCTTGCTCTACAAACATGCATGTGCAGGAGACACTGCTCTAGTGAACTGCTAAAAACTACCACACGTTTATGTCTGTAATTGCGATCCATGTCTTCACAGTGTAAATGCTGTTACCGTTAGTGGTGATCTTCGTGAACATGTGGCTTAATAGCAACAATACTGCATGGACATTGCCTAAAACATTCATGCTGCATGTATATAAGCAGTGAAAGCAGTTTCATTCAAGGAATATAGTGGTTTTAGTAATGGTCGTACTTCAGTAGTCTCAAGACTACATAGTAGTCTCAAGACTACGTAGTAGTCTCGTAGTAATGGTAATACTGCATAAATAAACATTGTAAATCTATTGTCAAAATGTGCTGCATTTATATAGGCAGCAATATTGTATTCCTTGTTCAGGTGCCTTTTTGTGTAGAATTTGGACAATTTGACAGTTTGTTAAACAAACTTATCAAAATGTACTTATAATCTATATGTCTCTTGTTTAATGGAGTATATTAAATGGGATTACCTATTCATTTAAAGCTGTAGGTAAGATTTGCTTAACTTGCTCCATGTATCAGACGTTCAGGACCAGTCGGACAGTGTCGTAGTGCGATGGCTGAGACTAGCTTGTGTCTACTATACCTGAACACTAAGACATTCTGTACCTGTTGTGTTTCTCAGGTGTTCCCAGATGAATTCCATCTTCAGACACTCAACCCGTTTCTTCGCTCGTGTGCTGAACTACACCAGCACGTCAATGTCAAAAACATCATCATTGCCCTTATTGACAGGTATGTCTTCTTCTCCCAATGCTGCAAATCTAGCACAGGACGTCTTGCAAGGGGTTTGTCTCCCAGCCGAAATAAACGAATACAGAACATAATGAAAAAATCAGAATAATAAATGTTAGGTGAGTTTGCTTGGAAAATGTTAAAAGTTGTCTTGTAGATGCAGTAATGAGTGGTCAAATGTTAATACCTGCTCTATTTCTCAGACTAGCACTCTTTGCGCACCGAGAAGATGGCCCTGGTATCCCGGCTGAAATCAAACTGTTCGACATCTTCTCCCAGCAAGTGGCCACTGTCATTCAGGTACGCATATTGGAGGTAATATATTACCTAGCTCAAAATACCTATGCATGAGATCCTTCATGCTTGTCTCCAACCTTCTTTCCCTTTATCTAGTCTCGCCAGGATATGCCATCGGAGGACGTAGTGTCTCTCCAGGTGTCCCTCATAAACCTGGCCATGAAGTGCTACCCTGATCGTGTGGACTATGTGGACAAAGTCCTAGAGAGCACTGTGGAGATCTTTAACAAGCTCAACTTGGAACAGTAAGTCTGTCATTGTATTTTTATTGTTCTTGGTCTTAATCTTAAATCTTTTACAGCTGTGTGACTAATAGTTCAGTCAGTTAGTCTAGTTACAGTATTATTAGTATTATTATTATTATTATTATTATACGTTGTGCTTGACCCCAGAGGGTTAATAAAAGTGTAAAATGAACACTTCCACAGATCCAGCAAAAAGGGAAATTGTGTATTGAAATTGTAGTAATTTGAAGTGTATTTTGAAATATATATTTATTGTATTTTGAAATATAATATATATTTATATGAAATATACTGTACAATATCATTAAACATATAAAGGTATACTAAGTAAGTAAAAATATACAAAACTAAGTGTATCGTGTTCTTTCACTTCAATTATAGTAAGTGCATCAAAGCATGAAGGTACTTTACTATTGTGTAAACGGTGTATCCTTTATTCATAACTTCAACTAATAAAGATACAACATAGACTTACATCTCCTTTCTTTTGATTGTTCAGCATTGCAACCAGTAGTGCAGTGTCCAAGGAGCTGACCAGGCTGCTCAAGATACCAGTGGATACCTACAACAACATCCTTACGGTCCTGAAGCTCAAATATTTCCCACCTCTCTTTGAGTACTTTGACTTCGAGTCACGCAAAACCATGAGCTGCTACGTCCTGAGCAACACGCTGGACTTCAACACTACTATCGTAGCACAGGAGCAGGTGAGTTCCATGTGTTTTGGCACTGGGTTTAGTTGCATATCTTGACCTAGAGTGATTTTGAGAATGAGGTCAAATGTGGAGTATTCTTTATTTTCCATATTCTTAGTGCAGATTGTTTGAAAACCTTTGTTATGTTCTTTCAATCAATACGTGCACTGTCGTACTCGTGACGCACCGGCCCTACAGTCGGGATGTGCCTGTCTCTCCAATTCCATAAAAGCTGGCTACAAAAGATAACATAAGATCAAATAAAAGTTGGTCTCATCTAATTCTCATGTCCTCATGTCCAACCATTCTCCCAGGTGGATGCCATCCTTAGCCTTGTGTCCACACTAATTCAAGACCAGCCGGACCAGCCTGCCGAGGACCCAGACCCAGAGGACTTCGCCGAGGAGCAGAGTCTGGTCGGCCGCTTCATTCACCTGTTGCATTCAGACGACCCTGACCAACAGTACCTGGTGAGCATGCATATTATTGAGTTTACTTTTATTATTTACCAATCTGTAATACTTCATTACTTGTGCATTACTTTTACCACAATACATTATCCAAGTTGACCGTCCGCCATCAGATCTAGGCCTTCAGAATGTCCCGCAAAATGACCTCATAATTAGTTTGATACAGAGCTCATGTTAAATACAGTGATAAGTGATGTTTGTATTAATTGTATTATAATTGTGTTTGATCAGATATTGAATACAGCCCGGAAGCATTTTGGAGCAGGCGGGAACCAAAGGATTCGATACACTCTCCCTCCACTGGTGTTTGCTGCCTACCAGCTGGCCTTCAGATACAAAGAGAATTCTTCTTGGGTACAACGATGCTCTTCTCCTTGCATCTCTACAAACAAATGTTCCATTCTATTCCAACATTAGGCTAATCTGGTATAATGTGAGCCAAGTTAACGTTCTTCTTCATATCTAAACTTCTGTTCAGGATGACAAGTGGGAGAAGAAGTGTCAGAAAATCTTCTCCTTCGCCCACCAGACCATTAGTGCTCTCATCAAGGCAGAGCTTGCGGAGCTCCCCCTCCGGCTTTTCCTCCAGGGGGCGCTAGCAGCAGGAGAGATCGCCTTCGAGAACCATGAAACTGTAGCCTACGAATTTATGTCACAGGTAAAAAGAACCGACTTCCACTTGTTTCGAGTGAGACGCTGTGTGCACACATCTGGCTGCCTTCCTGATGTTCGCTCTGATAAAAAGACCTCCTCAGTTGTGCTCTGGTAAATAACAATATCACACCCACCCCCCCATCGGTTTTCCCTTGCACCTTAACTAACTGCTTTGTTTCTCTATCGTTCCATCCCATCCAACCCTTCAACCAGGCCTTCTCTCTGTATGAGGATGAGATCAGTGACTCAAAGGCCCAGCTTGCCGCCATCATGCTCATCATCGGCACCTTTGAGCACACGCGCTGCTTCAGCGAGGAGAACCACGAGCCCCTGAGGACACAGTGTGCACTGGCCGCCTCCAAGCTTCTGAAGAAGCCCGACCAGTGCCGCGCAGTCAGTGTCTGCGCCCATCTCTTCTGGTCTGGCCGGAGCACAGAGAAGAACGGAGAAGAGGTGAGTTCATTTTCACGTCTTTCACGTAAGAAATGAGGTTGTAGCATTGGTCAGTTATGCAGTTATTATTATCCAGTCGTGCGTAAAACGTCTTGCGGGACAATGGACTCGAGGGCCCAGCAAGTACGACTGTGGACGCTTCGATGGTACACCCACATGAAGCCTATGAAAATCGCAGAACCGCCACCCCCATTTTTTTTCGGTACAAAAAAGGCAAAAGCTACCATTGCCAGTTCTTGGAGTCGTCCACCAGTTGGTTGTTGACACTACACATTACATTACACGTCAGGAATCAGGGTTGTCCATGAATGGAATCTGTTGGTATGTGGTGTGCTGTTTTGACCAGACCGTTCCAAATCATCCAAATGATCCAAATCGTAATCAAGATTAAGACTTGTGCCGGGTTTTACAGCAACAATCTTTCAGTCTGAATGCACATGTGTGCGATCGTTACCAGAAGGTAATGCGAGTTAATGGTTGGTTTGACTTGACTTTAATTACAAATTATTTTGTAGTACAAAGCTTCTCTGTGCTGTAATTTCACCCTGCTGTACTTTCACCCGTTTGTGTGCTTGCTGTTTTTTCTGTGAATATAAACATTGTTGGCTTGCAGGCACTGATGAATATGTTTAGGTATATGGGTTTGTCGAGTTCCTTCTGGCAGTCTGTTAGCTTTTCTGACAAACTCTGTATACACATTTTCATGGATATTAAGTCTACTCTAGACTGTATGCAGATGACACGGTTTCATAAAAAAGTTTATTGTAAAATGTTTTAAATATTATTGCCTAACTAATGTGTATATATTTGCATAGCCATATATTGCTAAAGCGTAATATCATTCTTGCAGTAGTATTCTGTGTCCCGGCAACATCTGTGCCATCTCTGTCAGGTCTTTCCCCAGAGCCCGTTGAAATGTGGATTTGACTTAACAGATGCAAATGCATTCATTTGTTAGTCATTTATAATGCATTTTAAAAGACATTTATATGTTATGGTATGTATTATTTAGCAGTCTATCTTTAAATTAAATCAAACTATTTGCCTATTGCCACAGATGTAGATTGTTTATTTGTCCGTTTGGGCAGTTGATAAAGTGAGTTGAGCTAGTAGTTGCCAACATGTGGTCCAATCATGTGCTCTCAGATCCGTGATGGGAAGCGGGTGATGGAGTGTCTGAAGAAAGCCCTAAAAATTGCCAATCAGTGCATGGACCCGTCACTGCAGGTCCAGCTGTTCATTGAAATCCTAAACAGATACATCTGCTTTTATGAGCGGGAGAACGATGCGGTAAGAAACGATGCACTGGCGCTTCATCTCAAAGTCATAATCTCCAAAAAAAGTGCATCAACATTCTTCTGAATAAGTGAGGCAAATTGACTTGATTGATTACTCGTTAACAATGTCAACCGCTGCTCCCATCTGCTCCCACCATGTGCAGGTCACTGTTCAGGTGTTGAACCAGCTGATCCAGAAGATCCGAGAAGACTTGCCTAGTCTAGAAACAAGCGAGGAGACCGAGCAGATCAACAAGCACTTCCACAACACCCTGGAGCACCTTCGCTTACAGCGAGAGTCCCCTCAGTCCGAGGGCCCTGCCTACGAAGGCCTGGTCCTCTAAAGGCATCGGATGGGGGTTTTGTGGGTTCCATGATATATGATTAGATATACAAATATATTACAAAACAATCTCTTAATGATGACCAGGTTAGGTTAATGATGTAGCCCAGGTTAGTCATCCAAAACGTCAGGGGTATGTTAACAGAAAAGCATATAGTTTGATGCTACAGCACCATATATAAAACCAGGCAGGGGATAATGACCCCCACAGAGTCCGGCATTTCTCCTTCTGCCGTTTCAAAACACTGTTACTCTGCATTTATATTTTTAATGACCTCGTACCTTTTTTTTCTTTTCTTTCTTTGCAATGTACTCTGTTTTATGACCACTTTTTCAAAACGGATTTAGAGTAATCTCCATTGCATTATTGTGAACAGTAATGATCCAATCCTCAGACTAAAGCCTGGCATGCACACTCTATTAGCCCCCACCCTCCTTTGTTATTGACTGATGTCATTTCTCTGCCATATATAAAAAAAAGAAAACCTAATGTTGTTTGTTCTTGTCAGTGTGCGTAATGGATTCCAGCAATTCACAGGAACATAATTGGAAAACATTATCTGCCAAATAATTAACATAAAAAGTAAAGCTTTTTCTTTTGTCAGCTTCGGGAATTCTGTAACTAACTTAAAATCATCAGGAATCTGTGCAACATGGTTATACATCCGTGTTTGTACCACACGGCTCCTGTTGTATTTCCATTAAATACGCAGAAAATAAAACAAGCTATGTTGTGGCTGAGACTCTTGCCTTCCTGACCTAAGGTAATCAGTACTCAGCTTTTGTAATACATTGTCCAGTGACATTATCCTTGAAAAGCACATGCAGCCAAACTCTTCAGAAGCTCTTCTCAGTGGAATGGGCACTGTTACTCTTCCAGAAATTAATCCGAAAAGTTGCCATATATATATATATATATAGTGCATTATTGGAGCTGTGTCTGTTAAAATGCACATAGTTTTGTTTTGTTTTTTTGTTTTTGCAACTTTCACATTCCACCAACCGTTATTTAATTTAGCGACCGTTGGTGTGGGTAATTTGTTTTTATCAGAAAGCTTATGCTTTATCTCACATACACACCTGGAGCCCATCTCAAATGTGTATTGTATGTATAACCTACTTGTAAATCAGAAATAAGTCAATTATCAATAATCAATAACATTTGAACAAATAAACAAATTCTAACCCTACATGTCTAAATTTGTATCTGTAGAATTTATATCGCCTTGTGGACAAGTTTTATGATGCCACCTTTGCTGATTCAGATTCTACACATTTTCTTTCTGCATTTTATACATAACTTACATAACTTTAATGTGTGTTTCACCATACTTAGAAACTGTATGCCATGCCAGGGGGTCTCAAACATCCCACAGGTCCCCAGATACAACACAAAAACAAATGGTCACACCTGCCCGTGTGACCTACCTACCCTGGGAACCAGACGAATCTGCGAGCTCATGTTTAAATAAAACAATAATGCACATTTGCAAATTGGTCCGGCGATGTCAGGCTATCCCATCGGTGTGCTGTGGATGAATGTGATTACAGGGTTTTATCGTGAGTTATTTCAGCAGCATGGTCCCAGCTTGTTAGATGTGCCTACGGTACTACAAGCTGCTCCAGGATGGAGGAGAGCCCTCAGACACGGCCACGTAGAGGAGACCGTAGCCAACCTCACCTGAGGATTACCAGGTCAAAACCGTACCAACGGTTCCACCAAGTACTATTCTATGAAGTTGCAGGTGCATTAACCATGGTTCCTGTGACATGTCCCATGGATGCGTCACAAGGGAAGAGTGAGGTTTTAGTTGAGCCATTGCTGCCAGTTGAAGGGGTAGACCAACTCCCGGGTGGTATTTTGGTTTCACCTGCTCTGGTAGTCTCTGAAAGGGGATTAATTTCCCCGTACTTAATGTAGGATGTGCTGATGTCTTGTTGACCCCACATGTAGGGTATTGGCTACAGTGAGTATGACCAATGTGAGGCCCCTCACATTTTATTGTTCTTATTTTTTGTAGAATCGGTATCAATTACAACCCCATGCCTCA
>OMNR01025507.1:4079-14409 GCA_900303205.1 Mora moro
TGGCACCCAGGAGGAGGAGGACTTGAGAGAAGATCAGAAAATCAAAGAGTACGGAACGGACACTGAGCCTCTTGATGCTGTTGTTGTCTTGAGTTCACGGTCGACGCGCGGTTTTATTCGAGTGCCACGCATGAATGCTTTGGTGCTCGGAGAATGGTGAAATGTACTGAGAGAGAGAGAGAGAGAGAGCAGCCTGGGAGTGCCTTAGCTGATTTATTTTGAATACAACAAGAGTCGAGACGTATGGAAATAACACACAAAAACCTGTCTGTAAGAATGCAAGAGTGTAAGAGAGTTGGATTGAGCGAGTGGCTCAGAGAAAGAATGTTGACTATGTATTTCTTTCCGTTGATGATTCTCATATGTGTTTGTTTTGGGGCCCATCTTAGATTATTTTTGCATCGCTTAGCATTTCCCCATTTAATGCACTACCCTAGCTTCCTCGCAACAGAGTCACAAATCCCTATTAGACATTAGAACCGCAATAATTCTTATTTATTGGAAATATTATTGCTGGTTTTGTAAGTTTAAATATATGCATTGGGTGTATCTTCTATCTCACTGTATGTAATGAATGTTTGTTTGTGTTTTTTTTTACTGGTTTGCTTTTTCAAAGAAGTCATTTGTATTAACAGTTTGTAACAGTAAAAGCAGTTATGTACACGGTCATGTTTCACTGTTTTTATATACAGTGAGCTATAAAGACATTGTGTAATCACACCATAATCTATCTTGATTTGACAGAGCACTACAAAATATAGCTGGTATTTTAATGACTCTCCATAACTATTTCTCCTGAACTACAAATAAAGCTGGCCCGAGACTTCAGTCCTTGTTTATTAAAACTTTCTCACTTGATGTTCAACAGTATGTTTCTAAATTACTCCCGAGGTCTGCTGCGACTTTCCTTCCAAATCCATTACATATGCATTTTTAAGGATAACCAGCGCTAGCATGGCTATCGCAGCCATGCCTAGCCAATCACAAATTCTAAATAAACACTGCATGGCTTTATGGCAAGCATAGCATTCACAATGTATGAAGACAGGAATGTTTGTTTTGAATTAAACATTCCCCAGTCAAAGCCACACTCATTGACGGTCTGAGAAATGAAAGAAAAACCTCACCCTGTTTTTTTTTCTTCACATAGCCGATAATAGCCATCATAATATGAAAAAGACATTTGTCTGTTTTTTTTCTTCGCTAATGTATTTTTGGGAGAAAGAGAATATGTTAATGTTCACCACATGTGGTCTAGACATCCTTTCTCGTCCTCTTCTATCTTCATCCTCCTCCTCCTCATACCCTCCTATCTTCATCCACAGCTTAAGATTGTAATAAGTCAGATCAAAGGTTGTGCATTCTTTGAGGAGCTTCACAACACCCAAGCCCTGGTGGGGCAAAGAGCAACGTGCTCCAATGTCTGGCCTATCTTCTTTTCATAGTTCACTGCAGTGTTCCGTCAATGTGCGTGAAGTGTCTGTGCTAAAGATGTTTGTTGCACACATGGTCAAAGAGATCTGAGCCCATCAGGAGATGATAATAATAGGGACAATGCCACATACCACAAGTCATAGGCGTAGTTTTTAGTAAGGACATGTCCACTCCCCACCAATGTCAAGAAACCAGTGAATTATCCCTACCAAAAATCGCAATCGAGCAGAAAATGTATTTATAGAGAGTTATAGAGAGTTAAAATGGACAAAATAATCTCTGACAGGTCTGCCAAATCAGCAATCTCTCCCAACATCTGATCTGCAAAAGCCAAACAACAACTGACTTCCACTGAAATTCTTCTTGCCCCGTCTCATTCCCTCCCTCCCAACCGCCTGTCTGTCGGTGTGCCCGTAGTAGCTAGACTGCCCTAGAGTTAAGAGTGTGTTACTTTTATATACAAAATTATTCAGGCAGGCACACTTGTCTTTCCTAATAGAAGACAAGTGTTAACTGACATTCTGATAAGTTTAACTATTATTCCACTGCATTTCAATAAAGTCAAATACATAATAATAATAATAATAATAATAATAATAATAATAATAATAATAACAATAAAAACAAATATTCGTCCTGGGGTCGTCAGACCCCAGGGGCCCATCTTGGGACTGTGGGCCCTGTCCTGGGACCATTCCCCTTCCAAAGTCCTCCTGGGGTCATTTTCAAGGAACCTGGATCCCTTGGGCCTCGGAGGCCCTGGGGACCCATTCTGGGACCATTGTCCTGGGAACCAAACTCTGCATGGGGTCGCGACCCTAAAGCTGAGAAGCCCTGTAAAGCAATTATTAAGTAAAAGTAGTAATTGTACACCTGTAGGCTGTGGTGGTTGGTAAATAATGGTGTTCAGGATCATCTGATTCTCTATTAGCCTACCCTCATTTAGTAGCCTGTACTAAATGAATGCCATTTCCAAGTCACGTGTCAGAAACACATGCCATAGAGATTTATATGCCCATGCCATAGAGATTTATATGCCCATAGTGAACCCTTCAGTGCTTCATCACAGCAGAAAGGTGCACATTTTTATAGGTATCAAGTGACATATATAAAGACCTTTTCATGAAAAAAATCTCCACATTCCAAATTCTCTGGATTCCAAGGCCATTGCCGCGCCATGAGCCATACTGCCCAGGTGTAAAACAAATTGTAAATTGTATACTTAATTGTATACATGTTATGTTAAGATATACTAACTATACTTCAAAATTGTTGTCATTAAGTACACTTAAGTGTACTAAAATAAGTAAACATTTTTTGCTCTGCTTTTAGTGGTATTTACGTATACTTACAATAAAATATTTTTTAAATTGTATTGTGTGGAGTGAAGGGGCGTGGCTTGGCATCGGGCTTGCGAACAAGGGTGGCGGGGCGGCGAATGCCTGGAAGAATCTGGATGGGCCTGAGTTTTTTTTAAGCTTAGATATGTATAAAAATGATATGGGGGTAAAAACCGGCGGACCGGTCCGGTAGTTCTGACGGAGCGTAACGCGATGTAGCATAACGCCAGTCAATAGGTTAGTAATTATTAGTCGCTACTAGGGTTGGGTATCATTTGAATTGTATCGGTTCCGGTTCCGGTTCTGCTTATCGATTCCGGTTCTTAACGGTTCCGAGTTTCGGTTCCAATATGGTAAAAAAAAAAAAGGTCAAATGTTTAGATAACAAAAACATCTTTATTCTTTTAACAATAATATTAATAACAGTTTGAGCTGCGTGTTGCTTGTAAGATGCATGCACACAACAGCTCGCGCTGGCGGACCCGCTCGCACTCGGAGACCGCAAGACATCAAACAAGGTAATTTTTTTTTTTTTAAATGGATGCCGTGCAGCCTTGGATGTTCGGTGAGATTTGACGTGCAACCTGCCTTGCAGCTAATGCATTTCCCACATTTACTGCACTTGGCCGTGTCGTCGCTTTCTTTTGCATAATAAAGCCACACTTCCGACCGTGTGCTTCGGTCCATCTTTCACACCGCTGATATTAGCACGGACATGTTGCGTTGTTGCATTGATGCGTGACGTAGACAGGTCCTGGCAGATTAAAATAATGGCAGGTAGCCGCCACGTCCTTGCAGACATATAGCATATAGCAATAATAAAGATTTATATCTCTTTTAGGAACCGATAGGCAGAACCGAAATTCAACTTTTTCTTCCGGGTACCCGGTACTCGGTACCCAACCCTAGTCGCTACATATATTACATTCTAAAATGTCTCAAGACAAAACAATTAAACATTAAAGCAATTATTATAATTTTGTATTTTTTTTAATTAACATTTTTTTCTTTCCATGAATCTGATAGGGTGGGCAAGCTGTCAATCTGAGTGGGCCTGTGCACACCCAGGCCCACTGGTGTGGTTTCCCTTCCTTCTCGACCTGAGTGACAGCTTGCATATTGTAAGTAGTATTTAAGTGTATGGTTAGGGTTACACTATTTGAAGTGCTTTAATTATAATAAAATTTGCATTTAAATATACTTTATGTGTACTTATACTTTAATATAAGTACTTAAGTTATACTCTAATGTACCAAAAAAGTATACCAAACCTAAATCATTTACAGTACATTTTTAGTGAACTTGTGAAAAGTATATTTTTGTCCATGTCCTAGATGATACACTGTTCGTATACCTTATTAAAATGTACTTCAATGTCACTTCATTGAAATTGTGTTTGAGTATACTGACAAAGTATACTTTATTATAAGTATATTTTAGTTGTACTGCAGTGTACCTCAAGTACTCATTGTAAATCTGAATTATTCTCAGTTCACTCTTGCAGCCCAAAGTGTCACAATATCCCGCTGTGACACTTGCACCAAGTTTAGATATTAGACATTACTGGCTTTCTATAATCAGCTGTTAATGGAGTCCTTTGTAAACCGGGTCATATAGTCCTGGAACAACATCTTCTTGCTTTGCCTATCGGGAAAGCCATACGTAAATCCATAAGCCCTTTCAAAGTGAAAGACTAGAAGCCCTCCCTCTCTCCTGCTCCTTATGAATCCCTATGAAAACAAAATGGAGGCATATTTTGTCAGTGGGCGGGCTGGTTGGTTTGGAATGTAAGTGTGAAAAGTATAAACGTTTTTCTTATGCAGGAAATGGTAGGGGTCACCTATAGACCTTTTAATGTGGGGAAAATAATACATACAATACAATGTTCACCACCGAGCCCAGCGATCAGCCTTTTCCAGTGATTCGCGGGGGCATGTCACTTGGGGTGATTAGATAAGTGTCCCCAATCAATTTGTTGTGAATCTGAGGCATGGTTTGACTTTCATGTGGCATTTATGTGTGATTGTGCTGTGGGCAAAGTGGTGCCTAGTGCTTAGCTGAGCACTTACGGAAATGGACCCTGTGACGTCATTGTTTGAGCTAGCTACACCACATGTGTAACACTTATTAGGAGGGAAGCCCTAGATGTGCATACCAAGTTTCAAGGCTTTGGGACCTTCTGAAGCTGAGTTGTGAGAATGTGAGAACAATAGAATAATGTTCGCTCATGTCAATTTAATTTGCGCATAACTTGGCCATTTTACATTTTATAAGTCTATAGAGCACCTGTGCCATTTTGTGTCATTTGGGCCAGTGGTTTTGGCAGATTTGTTTTCCGAAAATGTTGTACAGAGAAATCTATCCAGACAGACCTTATGGGTCCAAGAGGCAAAAATGTTCTGCATGTCAAATAAGGCCTATATCCAAAATTTGAGAAATGCTCCTCCATCGGGGCCGCAGCTCTGCGGTTTGACCTTTGACTGCGAATTATAATGCCCCCTATGGGCGAAGTGGTACCACATTTGTTGTAGACCTATTTACCGGGCATGCCTATATGTGTGACACATTTGAACTTCAAACAGTCAAAGGTTGAGATGGGCGTTGGAAATTCAAAAATAAGAATCTCACAGTAACACATCTCTGTGCATACCTAATAATTGTTTGAGAGCAAAGAAGAGAAACAAAAGTTTGTATTAAGACGTATTACTGTCAACGTGAGTCACAATTGAGTAGTCACACAATTAATCTGCAATTGGGACTCGTAGTAGTGGCTATATAAGATATTAGACGTTTGTATTGGGTTGCTTGTATGCAGCTCACCATTCCTGGGCCCATAAATACCAGGGATCTGGTTGTTTTAATTTCACAACTATAGACTTAAAACAGTGTGAGTAGAAGGTCACTTGGATAAACTTTAGCCCACAGAAGGAAACAGGGGTACTGTGCATTACTGGACAGTGAGTGCATGGAAGAATGTAGGAATGACCTACATTTTTACATATTCATTCCATTATGTGGCATTTTACACACTGCTTTCACATCGTCTTTGGCATAATCATATTGAAGACTATTGTTGTCATAAAGCACTGAATGCATACTTTTCATAGGTTTAGTTATTTTGGATGTATTTATACTATTTTATCATTCTAGTTTAGTTACCACTCATTATTTCTGCCACTTTTTTATAACTTTACGCATAGAACCTATGTTTTTTAGACATCATCAGCAATACATTTCCACAGAGCAAAAGGGCACAAACAAACTTTAGTAAAAATATAGATTTTATTGAAACGTAAGAGAACTGTAACCCCTGTAACTAATAATACAATTTGGTTGTAGAGGCTCCAATCTGGAGGGAAATAAAGAGAAAGAAAAGTACAAGCCTGTATGAAAAGTTCAAGAACCCCTGAAAGGAAAAGGTCCTACAATCCAGACACCTCTCCACCTGTGGAACTAGGAAATAACAGGATCGAGCCAAAGCCCATCTGTACAAATAATCAACCCTCCAAGGCAGACGGCCACACTTTTTAAACACAATTATTCCAGGTTTCTCTCACATATTTAGATTTA
The DNA here is from genome assembly GCA_900303205.1 of Mora moro. Taxonomy (NCBI): domain Eukaryota; kingdom Metazoa; phylum Chordata; class Actinopteri; order Gadiformes; family Moridae; genus Mora; species Mora moro. The sequence goes on from OMNR01025507.1 coordinate 10,424, forward strand.
TAGAAAACACAGGAATCTTAATAACTACAGTGTAAAACCATGGCGACGACTATGTGCTATAACTTGGACCTGTTGCATAGAACAAGGAGCCAGCCGGGCCGGTGGTGTCTGCCACCACAAACGCAGAACTAATATGACAGTGAGAAAACTGCTTTAAGAATCCACCACAATGATTTTTTTCCAGAAAAGAAAAGATTTTTTTCCAAAAAGTGACGTTTTACTACATCTTTCATAATACAGTGTGTCAAATAATACACCAGAAAGAGAGGTTCACACATTCATATACATTTAGATTCACAGTAAACATTACTCAAACTAAAAGGCCCTCACAATTAAGTACACTTAAAACACAAATAAATAAAATTAATATCAACTCATTGGGGGGAAGGGGGGGTGCAAGGCCAGACTTAATACAATTCTCTATTGCTCTTTATTTTGTCGCTAAACATTTCACATGCACGCACACAGATATTCCACATAAAAAAGTGAACCAAACAATGCAAATCGCTGCAATGCAAGTCCATAGTTACTTGTAATATGTAATTAGACTTTAATCGTCAAAATCTGTATGGAACTGTACTCGTACTTCTCACATAAAAAGTCCTTATTAACACCCCCTCGAATTACGACACCACAGAGTTGAAACATGTATTATTTTAACATTTCTTCTCCAAAAAGTAGACTTAGATCACACATTCACCCATATTTAGGCCTCATGGAAGTACAAGCATACCCACATTTCCACAATGGCCTTGCTCTTTGACATAAGCTCTGTTTTAGGACGCCGTTTAGCTTGCTTTCCTATGATGACACTTGACTAAATATCGATTCAACCCATTCTGAAAACAAGCCTCTTAAAAGAGAATTTAAATGTTCCTTCAACAACATGAAACAATAGCTTGTATTGAAAGAAAAGAGTTTATAGGCCAATATATTAATTACAAAAAAGCACTTTAAAAAAAAGTCATTAGTCGTCTTCTTACTGTATAAGACCCACTGCAATACAGCTCAGTAACCAGCCCTACAGTTACACAAAGTACTGCACAGGACACCATATAAAACTACTCCAAAAAAAAAACAAAAACATGTATAAGTCTAAACTAGAGTTCATGCATGAGGTCAGCTACTCATTCTTAAGATTAAATATAATTTCACACACGCAAAAACAGAAATAAATGAATCTGTTAATACACAACTCCTGTCGCTCCTAACACTACAAGTAAAGCAGAGGTCTATTGCAGCAGAGAAGCGAGAGAAGACGTTTGGTCAGGAGATAAGACAGCCTCCCACCGCTGCAAGAGAGGCTAACCATGAGGCTAACCTCTGGCCTCTAAATGTCAAGGAACAGAGAACCCCGGTGAAAGGTCACCTCATTGAAATGAAGCACGGGTCTCTTGGCTAAACGGCCCATTAGGAGAATCGGAAGGAATGATTGGGCAAACGCCTCACATTTAACAGGTAAACAAAGAAAATAAACATGAACAACCCTTAACAGAACGGAGACACCTCATCAGACCACCGTTTGTGCTGGAACCGCCCTCTGATGCAGTGCCGACTTGGGGCGGGGGGCAAAAATGTTCACTCCATCTTGGACATCTCATACTTGGTGGTCATGATCTCCTGAAAACATACATAATAAAATGGATGTCGTCATTGTGTGCGAGAGTTTACAAACGAAAAGAAAACCAATATTTATAAACACTTCAATCCCCATCAGCTTTACTTTATTATAGAAATGAAAAAATAAATACAAAATTCTGGACATGTTTCCATCACACACACAGGGGTTCCCTTTCCCAGTTTACTGGCTTTGGTCTTGTTTGGAAACCCATTCCCACTCTGTTAACATGAATGCATGAGTAAAAATACGATTCATACCTCATCTGAATCCAGCAGAACCGGTAGAGCTCTGCAACAGACACAAAAAAAGACGGGCATCAGAGGACTCAAATCTACCCGTGCTCTCGTGTAAGGGAAGGCTTTGCTGGGACTCAACGAATATAAATGGGATGCTTACACATCTGTAAGGGAGCTCGGAATGTTGTCCTCCACCCACTTCAGGTCTTCCTCCTGGTTGTGTCAAACAGACAAGAAAAAGAACAAGAGAAAAAGGTGAAACACTGCCACCTGTTGGAATATGTATGAGCATTCCAGAGTTCCAATGCACGAAAACCACAGAATGGCAGCTGTGAAGAGATGAAATGGCCAGAGATTCAGACAAAGATTAAAAGCTGGAAGTTGAGCGCAACGAGAGTGTGGTGGTGACTTGAGGACACTGACCGCAGTGGGGGCCGGAGGCTTCGCCGTGCCGTTCGTCTCGTTCTTGGCCGCTCTCAACTTCATCCCCTCAGCTAGGGACAAAAATAACAAGATAAGACATCAGAGGAAAATAGAAACGTGACTTCGCATAATGCAATACTTTACGGAAATATATTTTGGACAATGTACTCCACATACAGAGATTGGTAGAGGCGAGGAACTCCACTTCCTCATCATCGTCTGAATCGTCAATCAGTGGGGTGAACGCATACCTGGAGGAGGACACCCCAACATCCGTCAACCACAACACACCAGTCTCCTACTGCTCATCTTTGGCTTTTAAATCTGAGAAATTAGTAGTTTGGCTCGGCTGCTAGTGCACCGACCACGTAGACAAATGCGCCTTGTAGTGGCACAGGGGTCCATTCTGACCTGTGGCCGTCTTTGTGTGTCTACCTGGACTGTCCATTAAGGCATGAAAAGATTTGTTTCCCATCGGTACCTTTGGTTGTTGGTGGATGGTCTCCATAGAAACATGATGACCAGCAGTATGATGGAGAACAGAAACCTCCAGAAGGCATCATCTACCCACAGCTCCATCCAATCCTGTTGACAGTGGGAGGAACTCAGGTCAGCCGAGAAATCCTGTAAGGATCCCTATAAGGGGAGCTATATGGATGTGTAAGGTAAACACCAAAGTTTGACTGTGTGTACTTACAGACTGACACTCTGCCATTCTGAACTTCTTTGTTGTCCACACCATGAAAATAATGGAAGCTGAACAGTAGAACAAAACCAAACAAAAAAGCATACAGTAATCATGGGGATATGATGAGGGATATAAATAAATAAATGAATGCAATCTTGAACGGAACATTTGCTTCCCATTGGAAGCAATACACAAAAGGTTGGACTATATAACAACTCCTCCACTCCTGATAGGCCGGTGTGGTCGGCAGACTGACCTATGACAGCGAAGATGAGCGTGTTTGTGAAGTGTCTGTAGAGAGACAGCTTCACAGGGTTCCTCCGCAGCTTCAATGTCTTGATGGTTTGTGCCAGATTGACAAATATGTTCACGGCAGTCAAGGAGAACACGGCGACGACATACGCATACAGTAATAATATATCCCTGGTATAACCTAAAGTTCTATTCCATCAGGATTATACAAGTTATACTATATGGTAAGCACATTATCAGACATCATCTGCTGTAGGGCATAGGGCAGGGGCAAAGTTCATATTTTACAATGTAGCTTTAAGCTACAATGCAGATAGTGTACACTAGTCAATCCCTGGTGCACGGTATGGATTAAGAAAGTCCATTGAGTGCATAGTTAGATAGCCCAGGGGTGGACTCCTAGAATACACAGTGACACAAAATACTTTCCAATACAAATGATGTGTTTAAAGATACATCGACAAATTATGTTTATACTTTGTCGATATGTTTCAGTGGCAGCCAAGTAAAGTTTGTGGTGGTAAAACCCATTGTTGGGAATGGTATTTACCGCCACGTTCTTAAAAAAAACAAAAACAAGAAGGTTAGTGGCAGAGGAGAGCCAGCATTAAAGCTACACCAAAGGATATCCACCAGCATAGAGAGGAGTCAAGCAGGGCCAGAGGGATGTTGGCCAGCAGGGCCAAGTCAGAGTCCTTGGCCTGAGGGTGGACGGAGGAGGATGGATAGCAGAGGAAATGGAGGGAAAAGTGATATAAAGAAGGCA
>OMNR01025787.1:2300-14333 GCA_900303205.1 Mora moro
GTCCTTCCAATCCCTCTCCCACCACTTCCTGGTTCCTGTCTTGGCTGTGGTGGGCTGGCATGTGATGGTGGCACTGGTGTGTTCTCTTCCTCTTCCCCTTTTGTTTTACTAACAGACGCAGACCAAACTGGAGCATGCCCACATTAAGGAGCTCGAGCAGAGCCTTCTCTTTGAAAAGACCAAAGCTGACAAACTCCAAAGGGAGTTAGAAGACACTAGGGTAATGGACTCCGCTGCGCTGCCATGTGCTGTATTGTGCAGAGAGAGGGGGAGAGAGACGAAAGGCTACTGCCGAGAAACACTAACGCTCATCTTTGCTGTCATAATGGCTTTTGGCTATAAACTCAACTCTCCGTCTTCAAAGGAGACATTGAAATGATTGCTTGGTTAACACATGTAAGAACGATTTAGAGAGATTTTTTTTTGCTCTCCCACTTGAATGGAATATAGTCTCCATCCGGCCTTAAGCTCAGCCTAGCATCATACTCTGCCACCTCACACACCAATCTGTTATTTTTTCTTAGATTGCCAGAAATATGAACTTCCTAGAGCACATTCAAACTATTTGAACAAAGTACAAAGACAATGCCATTACAGGGCCATACCCTAACCCCTAATTCTCAACCCAAAACCCATTATCTCCTAGTGCGTACCTGTGCAGGTATCAGTACCGTTTCCCCCAGCGACTTGTGTTCCCTGGTGAACCACCCTCCCACCCTCTCCTGTTGTGTTTATGAGCCTAACACAGGACGGTTAGATAACACAGGACCTCCTGCACTCCACTACCAAGCCACCCCTCTCCTGGGCGACCCATCAATCAGTATTCTATATTTATTCATGACTCATTACGAATCCAGTTTGATTATTAAATTCCATATAGGTTTTATAGGTTTCCAATGTTAACTTTGTGTAACAGTATATCGTAGACTATCAAGATAGGTGAAAACGGTGCCGTGGATTTCTGTGTAGAAATGTCTTCTCTGTGGGATACATATTGAAAAGGTGTATTTGTCTCATGAATAACAGGAACAGTAGAAGTGGCCCCACAACGTGATGGCGACATAAGTATTTACCTCATCAGATACTTGGCCAAAATACAAAATACTACTCTATACATTTCAATCATCATTTCAGTCATTAAGGTCATACCTTTTGTGGCCACTAGAGGCCAGTATATTCTTTAATTTACCATGCTGGGATAAATGCTGCTCTAAGATAGTGCTGTATTATGTATTAGAATTTTTTTATAATACTTGATGTCCTAACAGTTCCTAGAGTGATCATTATTTTGTACAACCCTTTACATTCATACACGGTTTGAAACATACAAACAGAATACGCGTGTCTCCGCTACTGTTTCACCACCTTGACAGTTAGATTTGTCCTCATGTAGGTCGCTACAGTGTCTGAGAAGTCTCGCATCATGGATCTGGAGCGAGACCTGTCCCTGAGAAGCAGGGAGGTAGCCGATCTCCGGCTGCGTCTGGAGAGCCAGCAGGGCCCGGACGACCCCGCGCCCTCCCCTCTGCTGGAGGAGATCAGCTCCCTGAGGACCCAGCTCAGCTCCCAGGAGGCCCAGCAGCAGGAGGAGACGCTGAACCACAAGGAGAAGCTGGACGACCAGGAGAGGGCACACGCCGAGGCCCTGGCCCAGGTCCAGGCTGCCTCCATCAGGCTCACGGCAGACAAGCAACAGCTGCAGGACCGCCTGAGCCTGGCGGAGAAAGAGAGCACAGATGTGGCAGAGCTGTGGCGCTCTAAGCTGGAGTCGGCCCTTGCCTCCCACCAGCAAGCCATGGAGGAGCTTAAGTCGTCCCTCAGCAAGGGCGCTGGTGCCCAGGCGGAGGAGCTGGTGGCCACCAAGACCACGCTGGAGAGGCTGAAGGTGGAGCATAAGGCGGCCCTGGAGGAGGCCGCAGCCAGACACGGGGCACACACCACAAGCTGGTTCCAGGAGAGGGAGGAGCTGAAGGCCCAGCTTTTGGGTTTGACGGAGGAGAAGGAGAGGCTGGAGGAGGCTGTGCACTCCAAGGTGGAGAGGGCTGAGGAGCAGCACCTGGTGGAGATGGAGGACGTTCTGGGTAAGCTGCACACCGCCGAGCTGGCGGTGAAGGAACTGGAGGAGAAGGAGGCCGTGTTAGCCCAACAGGTTCTGGACAAGGACGACAACACCAGCGAGCAGACTGCCGCCCTGGAAGCTCTGCGCTCCAGGGAAGCTGAGGGGAACCAAGAGCTTCAGACCCTGAGGAAGCTGCTTGAGGAAGCCCAGAGCCAGGCAAGCTCTCAGGCTGACACGGTAGGTCCATGCTCTCCTCCTCAGTGATGATGGTTATTATTTGTCGTCTTTCATTGGATGACCACTCCTGTGTTTTCCAAAAAACAACCCATAAGAAGTAAAGTTGTTTGGCATATTTTTAATAAGGCCAACAGTCCCCTGCTCCTGTTCCTACAGTAGAGTAACACACATGGCCAGGGGTATAAAAGGCATGTGTCTTGTGATTTAATGTCGTGATTATATTTAAGTGCCATATCTTTGTGTGGCTGGGTGGTTACTCAGTTTTTAAATCTATTGCCATTTTGACCATTTAAAAACAGAAAATAATGATACCCACATGTCTTTAGTAGTAGCTCTGGGGGTAGAGCAGGTTGCCTGGTGGCAAATTGAAAGCTTGCTGGTTCAATCCTCCTGGCTAAAGTCTTAAGCAAGTCACCTTCCCCTAACTGCTGGATGTCATGAATGTGTGAGTGCATGGGTGAACATGGGGCATACATTCTAAGTGCTTTGAGTGGCACTGACGCTAGATAGATCTTGTCCACTCCTGACCCCTGACCTCTGACCTCTGCTGCAGGTCGGAGAGTTGAAGTCGGTGTTGAAGAGCAGACAGCAGGATCTAGTCACCTTACAGCAGAGTATGGAGTCTATACAACAGGACAAGGGGACCCAGGGAGAGGAGCTTAAGAGTCTGGTCAGTCAGTCCAGACTGCCTGCGTGTTTTTGTTTCACTTGATTATCGGTTGTAGTAAAAACACCACCTCTCTAGATTATCACCCCCTTAAGGTGTCTTTCTCCCGCACATGTTAGTCACCAAAAAACAAATTTGAATGGCTACCATTTTTACAAGAAAACGTTAACATTAAGCATAAATGTCATGGTATTTTCAGAACCTTATTTAATATTATAAATGAACATATTAACATAAACCTGCTTGATATCTACGACAAGTAGTAATGGTGGGAAAAATACGTATTTGGTGTCACTTAAATTATACATGATTTTTGTTTTTCTGTAGAAACAAAAATTATCTGAAGATGCAGAGGAACAGACCAGATCAGCACAAAGTTTGCAAGGTAACGTATTTGCTATATTCTTTGTCAGCCATTGCCTGATTGCATGTAAAATATGACATCATTATCTGTGGACTAGTTTTGTAGTTATTGTTTTTTTTTGTTTTGTTTTTCCAGAAATGAATGATATACTTGGCAAAAAGGAAGAGCAGTGCACATCGCTTATCAATGAATCTGAGATTCTTAGAAGTCAACTTACCGGTAAGCATGAGTATTGCATTGCAATACATTGACTCCAGGGCAATGAGTGTCGGTGTCCTACGAAGGGAAGTTCCCTTCAGCAATTTCAGTGAATACCTCGTATATACGTCGCTGAAACCCAGTGACCACATCCTTATTCTTACAGCTTGATCTGGGCCGTTTGATTAGGTATTCTAGGTGTGGTTTGTGAATGTGGTTGTCATAATTTTGTGAGGATGTCAAAAGGCCACAGTAGTCTGATGTTGGATAGATAGTAAACACATTTTTCTTGTAAATTGTAAGTGCAGAAAATCCATGACGACGATAATATTCCAATTGTATCCAACTTGGTTTGTCCCCGTCCGTCCGCAGGGCTGGAGAGGAAGCTCAAGAGCGGAGAGGAGAAAGTGGCACAGCTGGCGAAGGACAAGGCCAAGCTGGAGGGGGACATCTCGGACATGATGAAGTCGTCCGGCGACAGCTCTGAGCAGCTCACCAAGATGAACCAAGACCTCACGCAGAAGCAAAGGTTCGGCCAACGCTGCCACAACACGGGTAGTCACGCAGGGGCAAAGGTTCAGACAGCACTACCACAACACGGGTAGTCACATAGAAGCAAAGGTTCGGATAACACTACTGTAACACGGGTAGTCACATAGAAGCAAAGGTTCGGATAACACTACTGTAACACGGATAGTCACACAGAAGCAAAGGTTCGGACAACACTACTGTAACACGGATAGTCACACAGAAGCAAAGGTTCAGATAACAAGGCTGCCTTGTAGGAGTTTTTTGTTTTTTTAATCAAAATTCCTCCTCTCCACTATGAGAGACGATGTGTGGTGAGGCCACACACTAGCCTGCCATGCATCACCCACTACCCCCCCCACTCACCCCGCAGCTTAAACTGCTGTTTTACTGCATACCAGGAGATGTTTCTGAACTAATGGACTGGCTGACTAACTGACTTTTTGTCGGGCCATCTTCGTCGGTTCCCCGTTCGTCGTCTTTGTATTCAGGGGGCTTGAGGAGCTGCAGAACCAGCTGGCAGAGGAGAAGGAGCGGGTGGCACACCTAACTGAACAACAGAAGCAGGAACTCTCCAGACAAGAGCAGCAGCTGGCGGAAACCAAGGACACTTGTGAGTCTCAAACATCCGGCCTCCAGGAGAAGATCGTCCACTTGGTGAGTTGACCGTCAGCGTCAGTATTATGCAGCGAATAATAATACATATCTGAAGGCAGAAAACTTTGGACTCTTTTGAACTCTTTAGATAGTTTGCAGTGACATCAAAAACAAAGCGATCAGTTAGTGTCCAACAATGGCAGAGTAACCTCTTTTTCTACATTTCAGAAGCTTCTCAAATGTTCAGTTAAACATCCTTCAATCACATTCCTGCTCCAAAAAACACTTCCTGGTTTAAGTTTCAGTTTGTACAGTTTTTGAGTCGTGTTTTTTCCTCCTGCTGCCATGTAGGAGAAGACTGTTCAACAAGGTGAGGCTCTGGTGGAGGAGCTGAAGGCATCCCAGAAGAAAGCCTCCTCGCAGGCTTCCGAGCTCCACGTGAAGGAGCTGGAGGCCCTGCGGGGGGAGCTCAGCTCCTCCAGGAGCACAGCCCAGGAGCTGGAGAAGGTGGTCTCTGAGCTCCAGCAATACAAGGAGCGGTCTGAGGTGAGCACTGCTGATCTACAACGTCTTGTTGCACTCTTCAGGTTGCTTTGGGAAAAAAAATAGACTGTTTAGCAAAAATATTCTTACTGAGAAAAATTAAAAAAACATGAAAACTAAAATATATTTTGGTAACTAATGTTCAATAATTTTCTGCTTTTGAAATCTTTCAAAAGATGTAGGCTTGACATCAATTGCATCAAGCAAAATCGTAGTATGACATCATCAGCCTTAAATGCAGTAATGCACCATAGGGTTCCTTTCATTAGACGACATCTACAGGTCGCCTTCTTCGCTGCTTAACATAAATATAGTTGATGCACAGGTTTTAACTTGAATCAAATCATTTAACGAGTTCAGTAACAAAAACAAACCCAATGATCATTCACACTTGTGCATCATCTTATTTAAACAAAATGTGCATTCTGTGTTCCAGTGCATTCAGTCATGTTTGGAATAACATTTTCACGTGGTGCCATTTGCCTTCCACTGCAGTTAGACACCGACATCTCAGTGAAGTAGATACTGACATCAGTGTCATTTGTATTAGACGTTATTGCCTTGCATGGTGCAAGGTGCATCTATTCACATCGCTCTAGTCCTTTATATATTTATCGGCCTCATTCTCTTCGGTGAAAATGTTGATCCAAAGTGAAACGTTGAATTCTGTCGTGAGGTGGTTGTTGCTGGTGGAAGGTTGGGCTGGTCTCTTCCTCTGGTTTTATGCTTCAGCAGCTTCACATTTCATTTGCATACCGTTATTATTATTATTAGTAGTAGTATTATTATGTTGTTATTTTGTGGCTTGTATCTTCTTGGTTTATTTTGGGATTCATCTTGTCTTTTCCTGTATGTATACATACCCCTCCCTCTGTCTCCCCAGCATCTTTCTGCTGACGTTCATTCCTCCCGCCAGGACGTTGAACAGTTGTCCCAAAAAGTGGAGAAGCAGAGTGTAGCTCTGGAGCAGGCTTGTGAGGAGAGTGAGGAGTGTAAGGTTCAGAAAGGTCAACTAGAAAAGCATCTTTCAGAGGTACAGGCCAAGCTGGCTGCACTTGAGGTCAGCCACAAGGAGGTTTCAATCAACAACGAAGCGCTACAAACCACAACAGACAAGCTACTTAATAACAACAAGCAGTCTGATGAGGAGAAGGGCTCATTATGTCAGGAGTTGGAGAAGGTTAAAAATGTTCTTCAGGAAATACAGACAGAAAACAAAATCCTGAAGCAAACCAACAGCGAAAACAAGACCCAGATTGAGGACCTTCAAAGGGAGAGCTTGGACCACCAGGAGACACTGCTGAAGCATCAGCAGGACCTCCAGCAACTGGAGTCAAAGAAGAAGCAACTTTTAGGGGACTATGAAGGCATCTGCAAAGAGAGGAGCAGACTGCAGGAAGAGCTTGGGGAGACCTCGTCAAAGTTGACCTCTGAGAGGGACAACCTAGTTTCGGAGAGAGACTCTGCCAGAAACTCCAAAAAATCTCTTGATCTTAAAAACTCAGAATTGCAGGCAAAACTTCGGTCCTTGAGCTTGGAGAAAGAAGATCTGACAATGAAAAACAGCCAGCTGCAAGCCATGACTGAAACACTGAAGAAAGAGAAGGATGAGATGTCCAATCAAATCAGTGCTGCCACATTGGACAAGGACTCCCTGGAAGCAGTGAATGTGGAGCTCCAGAATAATCTTAGCGCCACCAAGAAGGATCTGGAGAAATCGACACGGGAAAAGGATGAGCTTGAAGCTTCCAAACAGAGCTTGGCCAAGATGCTGGAAGAGTTCAAGATGAGCAGTCAGGTAACTGATTCCGAAAGGCTCCAGCTCTTGCAGGAAAAGGAGGATATGCTAGCAGCCCAAAGAAAAGTGAGCTCTGAGAAAGAGGAGCTGCTTAAGGAGAAAGAGGAGTTAACAGAGAAGCTTCGTGTCTCATCGGAACTATTGATCGAATCCAATGAGAAGGTGAAAGAAATATCTTCTTCTTTTGAACAGCAGAACCAAACACTTAAACTTAAGATTACAGAAACTGAAAAGGGTCTGCATGCCACAAAGAAAGATAAGATGACCCTGGAGTCTTCACTCGAACATGAAAAGTTGGAAAATGAGAAATTGGTTAATGAGGTAAAAGAACTTGAAGAGAAGAACTTGAAAGACGCATCTGAGAAAACTGTTATTCTCAAGGAGCGAGATAAGCTAGCTAATGATCTGCGGACATTCAAGGATAAGTTGGACAGCTTCTCCAAAATTGAAATCGACCTTACTGAAGAGAAGTCCAATTTAACAGTGACATTAGAGAAATTGAAGCAGAAGAAAGATGAAGTTGAAGCCAAGAAGAATTCTTTGAAACAAGACAAAGCTGATCTAGAAACACAATTGCAGAAGCATCAGGCTGACATTGAAGTTCTACAGAAGGAAAAAACAGAACTTGTTAAAGAACATGATAAATTAAAAGCAGATGCCGAACTAGTTAGATTGGAACTCGTGCAACGGGTGGAGAACCTCACCAAAGATTGTGCTCTGTTTAACACAAAGCAAGCAGACAATGATAAAAATACACAGATGTTGCAGAAAGAGAGGGAGGGTTTGCTTCAGGAAATCCAAGAGCTGAAGGGTCAGGTACATTCAGTGTCGGAGGCCAAGAAGCTTCTGGAGACTCAAGTTGAGACTGCGACAGAAGAGCGTAATAGAGCTACTTCCAGCAATGATGGCATCTCGAGACAGATTGAGGACCTTCAGACAAAGATGTCCTCACTGACACAGGAAAACGCAAGGATGTCTACCTGCCTAGAAAGCGCAGACAAGGAAAAGAAAGCTTTAACCTTAGAAGCAGAGGACTTAAGCTCTCAGCTGAAGCTGGTAGAACAAGACAATAGTCGTTTGGCACAAGATAAAGTAGACCTATCTTCTAAAGTTGAAGAACTCCAAAAAACGACCAGCTCCCTGTCTTCGGAGAAGGAAAATCTTTTAGCCACACAATGCAACCTTCAGCAAGATGTATCTTTGCTCCGCGTTAGCCAGGAGAGTAGTGACTCAGAACACTCCAGACTCCTGGAGCAGGTAGAGCAGCTAAAAGCAGCCAAGGAACAGCTAGAGGCTAGTACCAAGGTCCAACAAAACGAGAAAGAGCTGTTAGAAAAACAGTGCAAGAGTGTCGCTGAGGAGGCGTCGGCGTCCGACTTGGCGAGGGAGGGAATTATCACCGATATGGCCGACCTGAGAGCTCAGAGGGATGCCCTGCAAACACAGAGGGATGAAGCCACCAACCAAGTCGCAGTGCTTGACGCCCAGCTCAAACTTGCTCTATCTAAGCAGCTAGAGGTATTCCTCTCCCCCCTCATGCGTAGTAGTCACTAACACAGCCATAGACGCGCACTCGCGTTAGAACAGCTTGGAATATTTCACACTCTTAACTGCATGCATGCCAGTTCCTCTTCCTTCCACTCTCCTTTCTCACTACCATCCTCTCATCTTTGTGCTAACCACCGGCGGGTAACCCTTAGTTCCTAGCATGTTACGGACAGTAACATGCTACCACCTGTTGGCTCATAACCAGATCTAGAATTGGCATCTATCACGAAGGGATGTTTTGAAAAAACGGCAATTGCTCACAATGATCTGCATCAGTTGACTCGCTCTAAAAGTAGAATCAATCTTAAAAACAAAACACACTTTGAAAACCTACCGTTAATTATTTGGGCCAGAGGTATGTTTGGAATGAGAAGAAGTCCTCTATTTCTGACATTTATGAGACCAAAGGTGGTATAGTATTTTTCAATCTTTCTATCTATCTATCTCTCTTCTTTTCCAGTTCTGACAATTGGGATAAGGAATAATTTAACTTATTATGTCACATACACAAAAACTAGCAAATGCACAAAGCATGCCATTTAATTCACAATCCGATATAGGGGTTATGGTCAGTGGATGTGGTGATCATCAAATAGACACCAAGTCTTTTCATTTTTGCCCTACACTGTTTTTAGAGCCCGGAATCAAACCCCATTTCTGTCAAGTTTACTGTGAGGTTTTTAGTGAATGTTTCTCTCCCACCCCGATGGACACACTCTAGGCTGCAGATGCCTCTGGTAAGTCTGTGGAGTCCTTGGAGCGACTGACCAATGAGAAGAGTGCTCTGCAACAGGAGACGACCCAGGCCAAGGCGTTGCTGGAGGAGCTCCAGGTGTCCAAGAAGGAGATGGAGTCACAGGTAGCAGTGGTACCCATTAATGTCAAATCTTGTATTCTCACTCATGTTTCTCAATCTAATTTGCGACTTCAATTGGATTGATTTGATATTGTTGTAAGCTGTCTTGACCAAGTGTTGTCCTTTCTGGTGTTATGCAGTTTGTCTAAGATAAGAACCATCTACGGGTTATTTCGTCTTTTGGTGGTGTTTGTTGTGTCTTTGTGCGTTTTAAATGTGGTTATGCTTTGATTGGTTTAGCTGGGCGTTTTGAAGCAACAGAATACCAAGTATCAAGAAGATCTGAACTTATCGAGGGAGAAGCTTGGCTCCGATGCTCAGAGAATCAAGACTCTGTCCCAGGAAATGTAAGTAATTGGACATATTTTTGTCTTAACTTGATCCTACTTTTGTGCGTACGTGTAACTCATACGAGTGTGCCACGTCCGATTCAGTAAGTACAGGAAACTGTTCTAAATTAAACATTATGGGTTCCATCTTCGTATGTGAATGTGCATGCTCATGTGAGTTGTGAATTAGCATAATTGAGGCGTGAGAGTGCCGAGCTTGAAGTCCTCCTTTCGGAAATCGATAAAAGAAAACGCGCAATATTTAGCAGCATCAGTAATGTGTGTCCATAGATCAAGCCACATGCACATTAGGAAACACACACATACGAGTGGTCCTTGTACGAGGCCCAGCGTTAACTATTTTTTGTGTGGCCTTGGAATCAATGGGTTCATTGTCTTGTTTTCTCTTTGCATATACATTGTCCATGTTATGCTGTCTCTTTGTGTGACATGGATGTCTGTGTCCAGTGAGGACCTTAAAGACTCAGTATCCATCAAGTCCACCTCTCTGGAAGCCTTGCAAGAGGAGAACCACAGGCTGAGCCAGCAAGTGGAAAACAACCAGCAGAAGAGCAGTGACCTCGTGCAGGTCCAGCGCCTCAATGACAAGGTCAGTATATCGCCGTTTTAAACCACAGACGTAATGTACGTGCTTGTAATCATAGAACGACACAACATAACATGGTTGTGCCTCCACATTTTTCTTTATAGCTGGAGGGCGATCACTCTCTGCTCAAGAAGAAGTTTGAGGAGCTAAAGCAAAGGTGAGGGCGTCATTTCAAGATTAACTGAAGTTCTGGTCCTTGATTGCTTTATATAAGTGTTTTAACAATGCCTCCATTACCTGATCATATTTTTTGTCTCTTGCCTTTAAAGCTTGCCAAACAATGTCATAAGGTATACTTTTTTCAATATGGTAATGTGACTGGTTTTTAAATACATGACATGTATTTTTGCATACTACGTATTGGCACGTTATTTCCGTCTCTTCTTTCATACCCTCTCTTCTCTCTCCCCGACACCCCGTCCCCTGTCCCCCTAGTGATCGTCTGTAGTCGTATCATAACATATCATTGATGTGTTTTCCACAGTGAGAGCACCTTAAAGAAGCAGCTGGACAAGGAGAAGCGGTCGTCTGGGCAGCCCACCCAGAAGACCAGTGCCTTAATCGCAGAGAAGGACCGGGAGCTGGAGACCCTCAGGAAAGAGGTGAGAGTCGGAGTCAGATTTTAATTTCGGTTTGGATCATTAATGATATGGTAGCAGCTTTACAACTTTAAGTTGAAAAGTAGTCCGATTACTATTTGATTGTTTTGTAGTCTTCAAACAAGACTGCCAGTGTGTTTTTAAATAGTTACCTTTTTAAAGAAGTATTGGACAAGAAGGGGTCCATCCATAAAGAAGAGCTGAACAACCACATCCTATTGGTTCTCTGTGCAGCTAGCAGTGTTGCGTGGAGAGAGCTCCAGAGTGAGGACTCTGCAGGATGCTGTTCAGGCCCTGGAGAAGGACAAGGCTAGCCTCCAGGGACAGATCCAGGTCCTGGAGAAGGACCACGCTGCAGCACCTCACGCCCTTCAACCCTCAGGTAACACCCCCAACTTCCTCCCCTGATGAACCCAACCCCTGCCAATCACCCCTCAGGTAACACCCCCACTTCCTCCCCTGACGAACCCGACCCCTGCCAATCAAACAGCAGACATCTGTTTCTAATGTTGCCATCCCTGTGGTTTGAGCATCAATGAACGCTGCTGCCTTAATTTTCACCTCATAGCATCTCATCATTGGGTACAAGTATGGATTACCGCAGCCTTATTTCACAAATATAACAACATGCAAAAGTGAATGTGTGTTTGATGTCAGTGAGTGTTTAATGTAACCCTTTTTAACGGATGTTAACTTTCCAGGGGATGCAGTTGTGGACCAGTTGAGGGAGGACAAGGAGATGGCGGAGAGCCAGGTACATCTTACCACTTTTCACTGCATTTTGTAAATTGATATGGATGGATCTAAATCTGTTTAGAGGTAATGGTTATGATTCCAGTCGGGGTCGAAATGAAACGCTGGAATGTTGTATTTAGTGTCTTCGGCTTCAGCTTCTTGAAGCACGAGCGTGTCTGCGCTCTGCGTTTCTGGAACGTTCTCCAGAATGTCGGGTGTGAGTGAGAGTCGTCTAGCATCGTCTAGCCGTCGCCTTCTAATGCTGATATCTGGACTTTTTGTCTTTTTGTCTTTTCTCCCTCTCCTCTCGTCCCTACTACTCGTCGCTACTCCGTCATCAGGCCGCGGTTTGTTACTGTTTTACTCAT
>OMNR01025918.1:7719-19718 GCA_900303205.1 Mora moro
ACACAATGTCGACAGAACTTTTAAAAAGTCAAGTTTTTCCACAGAAATGTTATGCAGAATAGGCTACAGGGGAATCCAGGGCAATAGACAGATGAAAAAAAAGAATAATGACATAACGGCACGAAAATCCCTAAAGTAGAAATTACCATCTGGGAAAAACTGTGGCAGCCTCTCTTTCCAATATGAATACAAACTAGGAAATGATGGACCTCTCAATTCATAATCATCTCTCTGACGTCTGGCTTCAAAGCACACATTAAAGAAAAAAAACGCTCTATTAATCAGACGAACCGGAAAGTGCATGGTTTTTCTAATATAAATTGGAGGCTCAAGCCGTGAAATAAATATCCAAGAGTACTCTACATATAATATGTGAAAGAGAAAAATCACAGGGTTCTTCCCTGTCGTAAATCGGCTCCAACAGGATGAGTTAAACAATAGCGTAGTAAGCTCAAATGATTGACAGCTCGTCGGTCCTCACGCTCGCCTCCTTCAATGTAGCTTTTCATTTGAAGCAATTTTGACCAAACAAAAACATCAAAATATTGTCTTTAAACCACTTGAATTTAAACGACATGGCTGTTAAAACCCTGCGCTCACACGCAATAGCCCGCGACCTGCAAATTGCCGATGCAAGATAATCAAAATGCAATTGTATTTTCGTCGAGATTTTCGTGATACAAAATATATGTGTGTGTGTGTATATATATAAATATATATATATACATACCTCAATGCATCGTGTTCATGATGCCCGTCGCTTCCCTCGTGGTGGTCAGACGGGCAGGTGGACAGCGATATTGTGGATGCGGTGCAGGCAAGTTGGCTTTAGTCGCCTACTGTAAGCGATTACTACAACCTTCCAGGTCTGCTCGGCCGTTCGCTGCTGCTGGCTCCCAAATCAATGCCGTGCCGACAGATCTGAATAAAAGTTACTCACTTTACTTATTTCCAACTGCGAGATTGTGTCGCCGAGTATTGGTCGGCTACTATTTACCTCCTCTCACCCAAGACAGTGGTGGATGCGACGCTGACGGGTAAATATGCCCGCCCCATCACCCATCTTTTATTTTGAAAGGGGGCATAATTAAGCACAATGAACTACTATTAGTAGGCCTATTATGGAAATAATTATTTTATCATTGATCATGTGTTGATTATAGGCTATGATGGCTATGTGGTCTATTCTCATGGACGTTTCTGTTATTAAAACATTCGGAATTAAACACTGCATGCATAATATGAGGACACAAAATATAAATATAATTTCGTAAATGACTTGAATCAGTATTTCATATAATTGGTAGTTTGTGTGGAGTGGATATTACTGCATATTTAAATATGCACGTTTCGGAAACTCGACCATCTCGACAACGCAACTGTCAGGCTAGCAGATATTAAAATGATACGTCCGGCTGTATTTTTCAAAATAAAATGCGTCAGGACGGAAATTAATTTATTTTCACAATCATGGCACCAGGCACCAGTACAGGATAATATATTAGCGGCCCATTGATACTTAAAAAAAAAAAAATTAAAGGACATGTTCGTGAAAACTACATGAAATGACACCATCTTAGAATGAAACAAGATCTCTAATGGAAACATCCTATTGCAGTATTATATGCCATATTCTACAGTGCATGGATATAGCCCTACAATATAGGCCTATACCACTAATAAAAATACAGCTGCTACAATTGATAATACAATCAACAACGAATACTATACTAACTTGATGAATTCATGACATCAGTCATTGTATACTGCATAGCAACTGTTTACAGACCAAAGACACTGTTCAGGTAATTTAAGTTTGGATTTGGATTTGTTCACTTTCTTTTAACCATACCCTACTGTCATAATTTATTTAGTGGGTACAAAATTAGTCTACTACATGTGTTAGGCCTACCAGTGGCAAAACGTAGTTGCCATGGGCCCTGAAATCTATTTATTACAAATCGTGCATGCACATACACATGCACACACCCGCATACACACACTATGCAATTAAACAATATCAGTATTTATAGATTGTATTACAGTAAAGATTAATACACCATACAGAAGTATCATTTAAAAGCACCAAATGTATTAAGCACAGGGTCACATGATTACAAAACAGTTGACATTGGACTACAGCATATTGATATGTATATTTCCCACCTGCAATCATTGTGTACCAGAAAAAAATATAGAAACAATGATTTACCACAAATCATTTAATTAAACAGTTTGACATGACCACAAAATACCATTTGTGATATTGCTATAGCAGTTAATCCTTACTACACGCCACATAAGTGGCTTTCCTGGGCTTCTCCAACCACAGGACACAGGTATTTGATGAGTAAACCAGTTTATTGCAGAGTTGGAGAATGTTTTTGCAGGTAGAGCAGATGGTCCATGCGTGACATGTCAGCACTCCTCTCGAGTGTGTGTGGTTGGCTGGTTTAACCTGTGTGCCTTGATTGGCCAATGCACCACAGGTGTGCAGCCTCACCCAGCCCCAGAGTGTAATCAGTCTGACTCGCCACCAACCACACACACTCCACAATTGTGTTCTGATATATAATACAACCATGATGAGGATGAGTTGTCATACCCTCCACCATACTTTTGTTCCATAGGATGGGGACAGGGTTCCTGATGGGACTGCACCCACTATACTTACACCACTGAGGCCTACATATCACTACAGCATTAAACATAACTGTAGGCCATCACCAAAATATTGATATGTTAGTTAGGAACTAACTGTTTCATTTATTACAATAGCCTACTTGTATTCAGGAATATATAGAAGCAAAAATGAATTGTGTGCCTGCTTATCATTGTGTTAATATCATATTTTGGTTCATAAACACAGAGAACCACTGAACTCACAATGGTTGTATAGTTTAGGGCAATTCCTCTTTGATATAGAAATATTTTATAGTAAACCAATTCTTAAAATAATCAGCATTGAAGTCTTCATAGTGCTTTAGGTCGGGCATTCAACATTCTGACAGTCAATGCAATACAATAGGGGCTAAGTAGTCTATACTATCAGTCTGAATTGCTCAGTGGGGTCAGGATTTTCAAGTAGCCTACTATTTATATTCAAACTCCCATATGTAAAGACTTAACTTTTAACTTAACTTGTCTTCTAACCTAATCAGGGGAATCAATCAGTTGTCATCATTATCAATAAAGATAGTGGTTACGGTGTTTGACTCTCAGCCAGTAGATGGTGTTTCGATCCTCATATCCACATCCTAACTTGACCAACCAACCTTGAGAGAGATGCCTAAACCCTACCTGCTTATTAATGAGATGTCTCTATTCACTGCAAGTCGATTTTTGTGCGTGGACCGTGCTGTTAAACAATTTCCCTCGGGATTAATGAAGTAATCTGAATCTGAATAATCTTCATACAAAAACCAAATCAACTAAATTAATACTGATTATGTAAACATGACAATTATTTAATGACTTTGGCAAACACCCATTTTATGCAATACCAACTTCTGCCAGTAGGTAGCAGTGCTGAGAAGAAAGGTTTCAAAACAATGGTCAAATGTTTCGAAACGTTCTAGAGTTTCGAGCTTGCCATCTCTGACTGAATGCATTGAAATTAAATAGAGAGCTGTAGAAGTTAATTGATAGATTCAATAAGGGACTGATGGCTGGAGCCGCCAGGGGAGTGGGAGAGGACTGAAGCAAAGAGGAGCAGGCGATAGGGGATCTGCCGAGGGTGGTCTGTACCTGGAGGAGCCCTCCATCAACACAGATTCACTTTGTTGGTCCGATCCACATCACCCTCAGTCGCCTTGGCTTGCAGGTCTTGGAACCTGTGATGCTCCTCATGCCCCTCCACACTTCTCTGGTGTTGTTCTGCTGGAGATTCTGTTCCAGCTTCCTCCTGTAGCTGTCCTTCCCCTCTCTAATCTTCACACAGCTGCCTCATTACCCTCCTGGCTACTTCCACCTTCCACTACTGTCACCTGGCCTGATCCAGGGGATCCTTGATGTTTGTGGTGAGGTCTTTCAAGGAGAATACAACTCCTTAAAGGCCTCCACCTTTAAAAAATGTGGGCTCATCTACAATGTAATGCATTTATATAAGCAGCGATCCTTTATTCAGCGAATGCTCAGATGCCTTATCCACCTTATCTGCCTTATGCTGTGCATATGTTTGTGTTTGTATTTGTATTCGTTTGTGTCCCACATATTGAAGTAGCAAGTAGGCTACTCAACCAAAGCATTATTTTCCACACAGTAATGGATATTTCTAATTTGAGCATAATCATGAGTATCATAATCGAGAGTGTAGAGGGAGGGGGAACTTTGTACTTTGTAGTTCAGACTGATTTCCTCTGTGTTTGATGGTTGTATTGAGATTAGGTTATAGCTCTCTCATCAGACGTTCGCCTCGTTATCAGCCTAGACTGAAAATATGATTATGCTTTTACAGAAAGGTTCAATTAGTGAATGAATGGGTGAGTGAGGGTGAGCTATACAAAACAAATCAGATGAAGGAAATGTCCCAAGTGAAAGCCAGAGTAGTCATCTCAACTTGGCACATATTTGGTTTATCTCAATAAATCCCAATGTTGATTGTTGAAAAACAAACAACATTGTGCAATTCACATGTGTGGATTTCTGGGTGCATTTGTGGACCTGTTTGTTAGAAATCGCAAACACCGAAGACTACAGTTGATATAAATACTGAAAAACTACTGAGAAATATTTGCATAAATACAATGTTGCATGGTATTAAACATGGTATTTTGCCTATTCATTCCTGCAATGCAGTAAAAAAAGCTAAGAGAACAAACATGAACAAACAACGCCAAACATGACATTTGAGGGACAAACAATGCACAGCCTTATGAAAACAATCTGTTTGCCTTTCTCTGTCTTTGCACATATGTATGTTATGTATGTACATATGTTTGCTTATGTAGTTGTAACCGTTTTTCTTCATAAACATGTCTATGTTTATACAGTTATATTGGCCGAAAAGGGTTTCTCAACCAAGGCATCATTTTCCACACATAATAAAAAAAAACACGAAAGCATGTAGATGACTGCACAACGTTGTTGAACTATGCTAAGTTAAAACAAAACAAAAACTCCACGGTGAAGGTTTTTTGGTTGTTTCGTTTTACGTGTTGTTTGACAGGCGTGCGTGTACAGATGCCGTAAAGCGACCGCCACGGCGCATGCGTACTACACATCCGACAGGACCGACCGTGGACATATAAATAAAAACGGGACTGACTGCTCTGGTTGTTGTGACCATTTAATTGTACTCGGCATACTGTCCAGGTGTCCACAGCGAGAGGAGAGTGGCGGTGAGTGCAATTTGTACGCGAAACTACGAAAGATCCATGTGAGGAAGGGGAAAGTTATAGTAGTATATTACGACTGAGCAAACACCAAACTTTGTTCTCTGTCCTACTGCAGTTCGGTCGAAGTGCTGAAGTGAATGCCCGATGCTTTGGCCACGCTACTATCATACTGTGGACAACAATCTGCTAAGCTACCGCATTGCTTTTTCAATGTTAATTGCATGGTATTTCTATTTTGTGAACATGTATGTGTAGTTGCCACTGGGTCACTCAACTTCTTCCTGTCAGCTCCTAAGTTTCATAAGTGATGTCGTTATGTCATGGTAAAGTATGATGACCACGTTAGCAAAACTGTCGCCCAACTCGTGTTTCAGTAAGTACTAATTGTGTCTGGGATCCCCCTTTAGATTAGCAGCGATGCTCCGCAATATATAACGTTGCGAGGTCCAGTCACATCGTGATCCCATTGAAAACAGTCAGGTGATCTGTCTATTTTCCTGGTGTTTGAAGACATGCGCACGATCTGCATGAATGTCATTATCTCTCTCACACACACACGCACACGCACACATACACGCACGCTAAGCTATACTTACTATGACGAATGGCTTGAACTTCCACCATACTCAGCAGTTTGTCATGTGCCACTCCTGAAACGCACATGACTGATACTCAACCGTACGACACACAATGATACCAATTATATGTTTCGTTTGTGTGTCTTAGATGTTGTGAACATGACCACACTTTGGAAGTAACTCTGGACTGTACAAGCCGTCCCTCCTTCATCACTCATGTGTATAATCTTCTTCAAGTTTGACCCACGGCCAGCATCCAAAAATGCCTACAGGTGACCTCAACCTTTTATTGATATGCACATTGTCCATATTCTGTCCTTGTACTGAGATGCATATAGTTTTATGATGCCAACTTTTTGCTGCTATTCTTTATTGCATATATTTATTGCACATTATTGTACATACTGAGAGGGAGGTCTTAGCTGTATTTTTTTTCTGCTTACTTTGTCTTTATCTGCACTGTTCATGGCAGGATGGCCTCACAAGGTTAACCAAAGTGGACACACTCTGGTTAACCTTGTGAGGCCATCCTGACCTCGTGAGTTCACATTCCGTTTGTCTCAGCAGACCAGTCTGGCCTAGAGCCCGTTGAAAGCCTTGGGAAGGAGTGGAGAGTTAGGTTCATAAAGAACATGGAGCGCAGCGGTCTGCCGGATTTAAAAAAAAAAAAAAAAACACAGAAAGTGTAGCAATCCATGGAGCAGTCAAAACTATATTTAGAAATCACCTGCTGCCCAGACAAGGCCAGACTGATATTCATTGCGAAATGCAAACTTGAATATCTGGATGGTCTCACAAGGCTACACTTTGGCTGTTGTAACACCTGCGTCAGCTGGTCTCTTTGTCTGCTGCCATTTACTATTTAGTCATTCAGCCGATTTCTTTTTTTCAGATAGGGTGAAGAAAGGGTGACATTGAACCCACATTGTGGCCATGCCAAAAGTTTGAACAGTCTGGTGAACTTTAAGAATCATGCGTAGTTGCTTTCCAACGCATTTTATTTAATGTTTTAATTTTCATGTTTCAAGTTGGCTTCAACGTGAAACAGTTTGAAACTAATTCAACATCGTTGACATATTGCTAACTATATTCAAAAAGGAAGACTAGCCTCTTATGACGTAGGAGAGCAAAGGTAATAACCAGGCTAAGTACATGAAGCTGCAATCTAATCTCTCTTTTATACGCGTCGGGCTTAGCATCCACATTCTGCTTACGTTATCTACACTGTCCTGTACAGTTAGCTGTGACTTCCCCACAGCGGGCAGTGCAGCCTAGCCTGGACTAAGGAGCATTCACTTTGACTTCATGGTGCGCTGTCAGGTCCAGCTTATTTTAAATCTCTCTGAGCTCCTGGAGGCAGCTCTCTGTGGTTGGCCTCAGTCAGTCTCTCTGTGTGCCCTGTCCTCTGTACGTCGAGGCCGGCTGCAGGAGTGCAGAGGACGAGGTGAAATGTACCGTGTGTTAATGTGCTCACAAAGTTGTTAAATACAGCCTTGTTGTTTTTCAATTGCATGAAATGCTTATTGATTATCTCAGATCTATGTGTTTTAAACCAAAGGGAGACAAAACATCGGTAATAACACCATCTGTGTGCAGTGTTGTGCAAGTTAACGTTCATAGTTCTTTAAATTTCAGTCCCAGTTCCCTATTTCCTTTTTTTTTTTTAAATGAGCTGCTCTGAGCTTATCTTTTTCAGTAGAACCTCTTCCTACCAATCCATCCCCAGCCCCCAACTTGTAAATCCAGTTATGTAAGTTTATTTTAGCCTACTAGTGGAAGTGCAAAAGCAAATTGAGTAAAAAATTCAAAAGTAAATTCCTTTGTTTTCTCATGTGCATGCATATGTGCATCAATGTGCTCAGTGCTCATACTCACCTACCATGCATAATACCCTTCAAACAAAAGTAACAACTGATTACACATATCCTGCCCACCTTGCAGGAACTTAAAATAAATTATACTAGGAATTCAGTCACTGAAATGGGAATTTGAACATTGAATAAAAGGTATATGCAGAGGGAGTGCACACAAGGGAAACGAGATGGAACTGTATTTTATTTGTCCAATGAGCTGAAATGTTGCTCCACTGCTGCTTCTCCTCAAAAAACCTGAGGAGAATACACAAAATACTTTTTTTGTTGTCATTTTAGCATTTAATGATTTTAGTGTAGATTTGATGACGATGATGTGGTTGACGTTCAGACTTTTTTTGTTTTTTCAGACCTGGCGGGCACAATTTGCATAAAATCTGTGTTGACTCATTTGTAAAAGTCCTTCAAATGAACGTATAGACTGGCTTCACTGCTAGCTGTCCTGTCGGTATGGGTATATATGGGTTTGTGTGCTTAGCGATGTATCATGGGAAGTGTAATCCGCAAAGTTTTGGTTAGGTTGGTTAGGAAGAAGCAGCGAGAATGGTGTGGCCAATAGAAGCTGCTGCAGGGATAAACAAGACAGGCAGTCTCTCAGTACTGAGCAGGAAAAGCATTGTCAACAAGGTTTGTTTATCATGCAGTACAATGTGTGTTTATCCGCGACGAGCTCAAATTCACGTTCTGTAGTTGTAAAGGGATACGTTCACCAAGTTCACCGTTCCCGTGTGGGACAGTGTTTCAATGGCATTTGGAAAAACATATTCAGGATATTCCATATTAATTAGTATTCAGTATTTCCAGTGTTGTCGTTCTCAATGGGGGGGGGTGGGTGCTCACTTGTGAGCATGATGCTTAACCTCTGGTGGCTCATTAGAGGGCAGCTATGGGTGATGATGAGCAAGTAGGTCTATCTGAAAACAATGATTCACTGAATATAACCATCTGCTAGCTAGATGACAAAATAGCAAGTACTTTATGTTGGCACTAACACTGGTGATCTGTCTTGTATTGAACAGCAGTGGTTAGGCTGTCTGAGAACCAGGAAATGCTTGTTGGAGGGCCTCCCATTGGTGTTGATGGCTAACCAAACACCCCCCACCATTTACATTTGCACACCACTGTAATGAAAAACTCACCGACGCTTTGAAAACATTTTTCTTATTTGTTAAATAGTAGAAGAAGAAGAAACTTTTGTTCTAAACTCAATGATGGATATCTCAATTTCTTACAATCCCTCCTCCAAGAGGCCTCTCGCCAGCTGTTGGCGATCCTCCCATAGAAGCCTCCCTGTACATTCCCTCATTATCAGTAAACCACTCGTCCTTGCGTCAGTGTTTGCCGCAGTAGTTTCCTGGTGTGGTTGGGGAACTTTGGAGTGCGGTGGGGATCTGCTTTTAGTCCTTGATGTACAGTGGTGGACTCCTGTCCTGTCATTTCTTAATGACAGATTATTATTTGAGTATAAGTGATTTTTATTGTGTGTGTGTTAATGTGGTTACACATCTTTTGTTGATCCATATATTTTGTGTTTGCCCCTTTTTTTTAAAACTTTGATTTAACTTTTAATTCTTTTATATTCAAGATGGGTGTTTGGTGTCAAAACCTACACGATGCATTTCAACCAAAAGTATTTTGTGTGTGTGTGTGCTCCTCATTGTCAATCTGATGAGGCCTCAGGCTCCTTGTCTTTCTCCCTGTCAGTTTTTTTGGTGTCATCATCTGCCTTTGGCTTTTGCTTCTTTGTTGAACCTCTTCCACTGCATTTTTTTTTACAGAACCCCAGATACCCTCTTCCTCCTTTTGTTTGGTTGTGTTTTGTTTTGGTCTAGCCTTTCTGAAAGGCTCGAAGGTTTGATGGACTAAGCTCTTGTCTAACTCTTGTCTAACTCTCTTCCTTGACACTGCTAGCTACATGTATTGGGGAGTTCTGGAGGTTTGAGGGGTGGACGTCTGGACGTTTAGAGGAGAGGAACCCTGGAGGTTTAATGGAGAGGACGCAGGTTTAGAGGAGAGGGATGGTTGGGATGCCTGGGAGCAAGATGGGACGATCCATCTCCTGAGAAGGTGCAAATTCAGAATCTTGGGAAATCTCCCGTTATACAGCCAAAATCCAGTGAAGAGAAATCCTGCTTCAATATTGGCAGGAGAGGCTGCAACTGGAAAGTCTGTTTTGACAATACCATGTAGGGTGTCCTCCTGCCAGCCCTCCACCTCCTCTCTCCCATCCACTGGATCCCACTCGGCCTATTGAGCAAAATGAACACTGAAATTCTGTGCTTGGAGGCTCCTGGCAGAACAGTGTGTGTCTGTCTGATTGGCTGGGAGAGACGGAGAGGGAGGGCAGCATCCTACCGCTGTAGTTCCAGGGACAGTCACTGCAGAGATTCTGGCATCAACAATCAATCAACCCAAGGCCTTCCGCCAGCTCATTACCATAATTATAAGCTCCCCAGACCCCCAGGAAAGATAAATGCCTGCCTTTTTAAAAAGATGGATGGGGAGGACAAAACACTTACTTCTCAGATGAAAGGCACATTTTTATTTTTCTGTGACAGGTTACTATTAATTCACATTGAGTTGTTTACATTTAAGCTTATATCCAAAGTGTGAGGAAATGTCCGTGAATTAAATGTGCACAGTCCGAAAGTTACAAAGTGTAACGTTACTGTGGAGGACGAACCAGAATGAGGGGGGGGCAGTGGTAGGAAGGGGTGGGACGTGAGAGGCCTCTACATAGAGAATGATGTGGATCCAAAATGATTAGTTTTCACCATTCGAGACCCTTGTTAAGCTTCTCCAACTCTCCTCACCCAGTGTTCAGTCAAATGGTAAATAAGGGTCTGTGATGGAGCAAAAATAATATCCCTTGTCTCTCTCTCTCTCTCTCCCTCTCTCCCTCCATCTATCCTCTACTCAGGCTGATTTTGGCTGCGAACAGAGATGAGTACTACAGCAGGCCGTCCAAGGCGGCAGACTTCTGGGCGTCCAATGGCGAGATCCTCAGTGGTGAGTCTGCCCCCGCCGGTTCTGATGTGCTGGTAGCGGGGTTAGGAGCCGTCTGTCCACAGTTCCAGCACCAACAGAGGGCTCCTGTGTGTTTTGGCCTCGTACCGAGAGTAACCGGTTCACCAAAACGCATCTTAGTAGTCGAGGTCAAGTCAAAACAATGGCCTAAATTCATTAGAAAATGTATATATATTTTTATAATTATTTAATTATTATCAGTTGGGTACACACTGCAAGATGTGTTTCAGCAAGATGCCTAACCCTTCTCATTAGTGACACTTAGCTGAAATAATTAGTCACTTTGTATAAAAGTGTCAGCTAAATGACTACATACTAAGAACTTGGTGAACATGGTAATTTCTCGCAAATGTCCAACTTTCAAATGAGGTGTCGTGAAGCTACAGCAACGTTGAATTAATAATAGTTTCTTCAAGTGACTAGAGATGTGAGCAGGCTCAGAACGTTGGCTGTCATTTGGAAATGGAAAAACAGACAATCATTATTTTGCGGGGGGGGCCACAAGCCTGCCGGCTTTCAGCGCAATCAGCGACCGCACCCGTTGAATTGACTGATTAGTGCGTCTTGACTCCAAATGGGAGGATTCAATCATCAAATGAGCAACTGACGTAATTGGTTGGGAACGAAAACATCCACATTACGTGAATTTTTTAAATTTATTTTAATGACATGCAAAGATGGTCGTCTTATCTTTGAACAGCTGTCCATAATGTGAGGCACATTGTCACAGATTGACCAGTATATGCTCTGTATCCCTGGCTACTATATAGAACACGACGAACCGCTGATATATTTATGAATCTGTGGTTGTCTCCAGCTTCATATAATGGCTTGAGTTTCCTTTTCCTAACAATACAACAAAATATCCGTCTCCTTCAACCTCCTAGATTCAATTCACCTCTTCCTGTTTCTGTCACGGTGCGTCCCTGCCCTCTGTAGACGACCTTTTAATTGACCCATTGTTTCCCTCCAATGCCCAGTACGGAGCTACTGCAACACTGCACCGGCATGAGAAATCAATCTTAGCCTTCTTCTAGTGAGGGAGAAAACACAGAGCCCTCCTCCTCCTCCTCCCCTCTATAATGGAGGGGTCAGGACCCCTTGAAGTGGGAGCCTTAAATGATGGCTGCCTTTATGCGGTGTGACACCTACATGGTCGGATGCTCTTGTCTGAGAGACTGTCCTGC
>OMNR01026269.1:1448-20390 GCA_900303205.1 Mora moro
GTTCTGCTTTCACCCCCACCCTCCCCCCTCCCCCATGCTGCTACATTTCCTGATTATTGAGACAGTAAAATCATCGCCATACCGCCCCCTACCTCCAGAACTCGCACCTCCCACTCCCACCCTTCTCCCATCTACCTGTCGACATTGGCTGACGTATTTGCTTTATGTATTTATCATGGCGGCGAACTCACCCATCCTTGCCTGTTTTTGTTTTTCTAATCAGTGCACATGAGGTGATGCATGGCATTAAACTAGACCTGTAGCTTTTGAAACATCTTGCCAGTTTTTTGCAAACATGCATAATGGCAATTATTTGCTCACGCCCTCCCATACAGAGAATAGGCTTTGTCTCCTTTTCCTTTTTCTACATCTCTTTCTGTTTTTGTGTCTTTTCTCCACCTCTGTCTCTGCGGATTTGAAGAATGATCCGTGTCATGTAACGTCATTAGCATATTCCAAATGCTTTCCTCTCAGCCCTTTCTTATGGCCACCACTATCACCACCATCACCTCCATGTCCTCTCTCTACCACCTTTCTCTCCCATTCATTCATTCATCCATTGTGAACCATTATTAACGTCCGGGCCCATCCTCCTTCAACACACATCATAATACATCCATGACCCAATATCCCCCCCCCTCCCCTCCCCTGTGGCACAAAACTGATTGAGGATGACTGGTTCTTTCCTGGCTGCTCCGATCCAGTGCTGGTCAGCCGGCAGCAGGAGCTAGAGGAGGAGCTGACCCAGGCCCACGGGCTCGGCCAACACAGGGCCCAGAAGCTGGGAACCCCGGCACAACGCAGCCTGCAGGTAGGTGGCAATGTGTTGCAATATGACCCTCTTAACCGACGTTGTCACTCGCTTTGTAGGAGATGTTCATCTCATCCATTCATGCGGGTCCGTCCCGCCCGGGCTAGTGGAAACGGGCGGACCCGTGCCCGTCCGTGTGGTTGTCCGTACATCTGGAGTCCAAACAAGTGCACCCAAGATATCCTGATTGGGTTGGAAAGGAGAAACTCTTGCCTCATCCGAGCTGGAGTGACGGCATGGTTACCCAATTGGCCTAATTTATCGTCGCTACGCGTGAACCAAAAGCAACGTAATCACAAACCCCGTGCGGTGCGGTCCATGCCATGATTTGTCACGTGTCGCGCACCTCTGAAATGTTGAAGCGCCGCGAAGAAGGGAGTAGGTAAGGAGGGAGGGAGTAGTAAACTGTGCTTTGTTGAGTTAAAAACCAGGCTGAACCTCCCCTCACAGGAGGACTTTGAATTTGACGGACAGCGGCACTTCCAGCAGCCCCACGTGGCCCCAGAGAGCACGGACACGATGGAAGGGGAGAACATGGGAGGTTGGTGGCCCGAGTACAGTTCTCCTGACCCAGGTGTGAGAGCCACTAGACAGTTTACACAAGCATGCACACGGTCATCTACCTGCTATTATGGAAACCCTATTATGTTGCTGTTTGGTTGACTTTTAACCCTTTTCAAGATGGCGGGGGGTATTTGTCACTTTGGTCACCATTACTCTCCGTCGTGCGTGTGGGATTGTGGTCCATTGGGTTCTGTTTGGTAATGTAACCCATTGTATTTCTGTTGGAATGTAACATCTTTGGGTTTCTTCATAAATGGATATCTCTGCTTTGTTGTGTTTGCTTTTGGTCTTATGTGGACTGTTAACAGTGGTTCCGAGATTAACAGAGCAAGCGAAACAAAGACTCCACCTAGTGCAATAAGAAGCATTATATACCACAGAACCGACCATGAACCATTTCAGTTTTAAATCTATAATTTAACATTTAAATCACATTTGGAATTATTTTTGACCATGTGCATGCTGCTTGAGCTGGCTAGGATATGGTTTCATCAGCCGCAGTCCATTTTAAATGCTCTGAATTCTTGTTAGATCATGTAAATGTACGTGCAAAGATAGACCCCATTTGTGGTAAGTGTTTGTTGTCTTTGTGTTCATAATCGTTTTGCATGCCCTAACACTTTCCTCCCATTCCCTCCTATTGCTCTTTTTGAATGATGCGGTGGGCTCTGGAATAGGCAATCAAAAAACACAAAGCAAAAGGTGTTGGCCTTTTAATAAATTATGGTAGTAGTTAGTTAAAAAGAGTTAAAATGACAGGAGTGTCCATCCAGACAGGCCTTTTGATGTTTTTTGGTTGCTCTTTCCATCCAGGCTTGGGATTGCATTGCAGTTTATTCATTCTTTTGACTTTAACTCAATGGATATCTTTCCTAAGATGTGTGTCTTTCTCAAGCCCTTCACCTTGTACATTCTCCTGTTGCATCACCATCACATTGATATTTATCAATGACTCTATGCATCCTGTACACTGCTGTCTATGCATTCATGTTTGTTCCTGCTCCTCTCATAGTTCTGTATGCCATGCTTTACTCTGTGGTGTAGGTGGTTTGCGGTCGGTCGTTGCGGAGCTGGAGCTGGAGAGGAACCAGCTCCAGGAGCAGATCCTGGGACTGGAGGAGCACTGTCAGGATCTGGAGGATCGCTTGCAGCTACAGGCTCGCATTGAGTCTCTACAGGTAGACAGTGGTCTTCGCTTATTTCGTCACCCCGTCGAATTTAACACCAATCTTAGCAATTACCATTCTCGATGTTACAAATTGATCTATGCTGGTTGATTTCATCATATTTCCTTTCCATTGCAAAGTTTGTATTGTGTGAGTTTGCATGTGTCCCCCTTGAGGTCTAGGACTTTGTAAACCCTTCTAACACAGGTGACGTTTGATCTAGATGAAGATGTACCACAATGTTGGCTCTCTCAGGTGTGTGTCTGTCTTTGTGTGCGCTAGAGAGCACCTCTGGCGGTGAAGGCTAATGGTTTGGTGTGCTTCTTTAATCTCACGTCAAACACATTGCTTATGTCCTGCAAAGTTCTGTTACCACAAATCCACCGGGTGTGCTATATGTATACAAGATATTGTAATACATTTTTATTATACAATGCTATTATACTAATATATAGGATTATTATTATAAACTTTGAATTAGACCATCGGTATACCATCAATTCTAATAACCAATGTGACAAAGAATTGTTTGTTTGCATCTTTGAGTGTTCTGATAGTTGCTTTGATTAAACTGCTCATATTGGTCTTCCTTTTATTACCACTGCAGACTGAGTCAGAGAGACTACAAGGACAGCTCGCCAACCTTCGAAGTCAACAGAGCAGAGATGCAGAGAAACACCAGCTACTTGTTACCAGTCTCAATGAACAGCTAAAAGGGTAGGCTATCTATTCATGGAAAAGTCCATGTCCTGATGTGGTGCATACAGTGCATGCATCATGGTTATCCAATGGCTAAAACTTTCCTTGGAAATGTAAATATGCAGTAGTGTAACTATCTCAACTCTTCAAGTAGCCCATATAGGATAAGATGGCCATATATAATAATAATAATAATAATAATAATAATAATAATGTGATTCCTTTGAATCATGATAGAATGGACATTAAGATTGAAGATCAATTCAACATAATTAATGAAAGAAAGGATTCTGCAAACATTCTGCAACAGCAAACAAACGGCTCAAAACCCCTACAATAATCTTTAAAATGTATTTTAAGATCAAACTGGGCTAGCAAAAATTATTATTTTTTAAATGATGTCAAATATGTTCAAAACGTGCCGTTTTGTGTTCTCCAAGGCTGAGTGACACGCAGGAGTGCCTGGAGAGCTCACTGATTGAGAAGGAGAACACGCTTGCCCAGACCTCAGAGAAACTTGAGCTCATCAGCAGTCTGCAGGAAAGTTTAAGGGAAAAGGAGATCCAACACAAAGATGTGTCTGATAAACTCCTTCACGCTGAGCACAATGTAAGTTGACACAACAGGGACACAGCCAATCGGCTGGTGTACACTGTGAGTATTGACAGTGATGGTAACGACTGTATTGTTTTTTTTCTCAACACAGCTTATGGAAGTTTCAAGAAAGTCCAGTGGATTTGAGAAACAGTCTTTTCAATTAAAAGCAGAGGTCGTAGACGTCACACAGAAGCTCAGCGTCTTAAGAGATAAGGTATGTTCCCTTTTCGTTTGAAATGTACATTGTTTTGTGTTGTATCCAAATAATACCCCAGTTAAAATTCTAATTGCCATAGGGCCGACTGAAAACTATTTCATACCTTTTTTTTTTTATATTATTGTTGTCACTAATAATAACAATTGCACTGTTGCTGTTTTCCCTTGAAACTCAAGACACAGAAACAAGAAGTTGCCATAGAAAACTTACAGACGGAGCTGGACCAGACAAACGACGAGCTGGATAAACTGAACACCACCCACTTAGAAGAGCGGGCACAGCTCATCCATGACCTTCAAAGCTGTGAGAGGGAAATCGATAATCTCAAAGATGTCCTGCTCGACAAGGAAAAGGAGATATCAACCCTGTCCAGTAACATGGTGGAATATACCGATCAAATCTCAGCACTGACGCAGGAGGTCAGGCTCAAGGAGGAGGACCTGGCTCGTACTGAAAAGGAACTGAGCAAGGCAGAGCGCAGTGCGCAAATCATCAGAGACTCTCAGGATTCTGACCACCAAACCCTTAATGTCAAAATCACTGAGTTGTTGGAGAAACTCAAGGATACAGAGACAGAGCTGATCAAGGCAAAGGAGGACAAAGAGTGTAAAGTAGCTGAGGTAGATGAACTGACAAAGCAGGTCACAGAGAACAGAAAAACCATTCAGGGCCTCAAAGAGGATCTCCAAAAACAGATTGTGAGCCATAACAGTCACATTACTGAATGTGAAACCCATATCTCCTCACTGAAGGAGCAAATAGCACTGTCAGCCTGTAAACTACAGGAGGAGTCGGAGGGAATCCTCTTGCAGCTCAAAGACAAAGATTCCTGCCATGAAAAACTTCAGCAGCAGCTTCTCGATAAAGATCAGGTGTTTGACCAAGAACTTAAATCCCTCAAGGAAGAACGTAACAATCTTTTAGCAGATGTGGCAAAGCATAACAATGATATACAAACACTGTCTAAACGACTAGAAGAACAGTTGAAGAGACGAGAGCAATTAGAAAAGGTGACACAAGAAAATATTGAAACAATAACGATTTTAGGGGACCAACTTAAGTCCAACCAGGAACAGGCTGAAGTTGAAAAACACAAATTCAACACCGAATTGCAAGCCAGAGAATCTGAAAATAAAAAGTTAGGAAAAGAACTTGAAAGTAAATCAGAAAATCTCTCCAAACTCAAGAACACACTAAAAAACACCAAAACGGAGAAGCAGCAGCTGCAGGGCAAACTTAAGACGTTAAATGAGGATCTTGATTCACAAAAGCAGAATGTAGAACAGCTTGGTGAAGAACTCAAATCTGCTCTTCAGCTGAACTCAAATCTAAAGGACCAAGTAAATAGCCTTACAGATGAGAAGGATAGACTTCAACTGAAAGTAACAGAGACAACCAAAAGTTTTTCTGAACTTGAATTGGATCTGCAAATGAAAATATCTGACTTTGAAAAACAAAATTCTGGGAACAACAAAACGATTCAAGTCCTGGAAAGAGAAAAGGAGGAGTTGAGTATTCAAACACATGAATTGAACAGAGTCCTTGAACAAAGTTCTCAGTCTATTTCAGAAACTCTGCAAGAGAAAACCAATGAATGTAATCATCTCAACCAATTACTCAGGGCTAAGGAGGAAGAGGTAACACTGCTAAAAGAAAACATTAAAAGTGTAACATCTCAGGTTGAAGAGCTCCAGGATGGCATAAAAGAAAAACAACAGATCATGGCTGATCTCAGGAAGGAAATAACTGCCCAGCAAAACCAACAAAGTGAACTTCAAGAAACATTGTCTCTTCTTCAGGAACAGCAGTTATCCCTGAAGTCTTGTATAATGGAGAAAGATGTATTGTTAACACAGAAAGAGGAGGAGTGCACCATTTTGCAGAATGAAATTGTCGAAAAGACTGCTGTTATATCGAAGCAGCAGGCAGAGGTTGAATCACTTCGAGTAGAACACTCAAAACTCCACCAGCAAATTGAAGACAAAGATGATGTGTTAAAAAATGTAACAGAAGAACGTGAAAAATACAAAGACAGTTTGGTTAAGAGAGATAAAAAGCTTACTACACTTACCAGCCATCTCGCTGTCATTGAGGAAAATGCCATAAAGCTAGAATCTGAAAAGGCAGAGACAAAAACAAGCCTGGACAACTTGAATTCAGTGAGCATTGGGCTGAGAAAAGAGCTGGAACAAAGGCAAGCAGAAGTGTCTGGTTTCCATGGCCACATCCAGGCACTTACAGAGCAAAATCACCAACTGCGTGCTGCTTGTGAAATCAGGGAAAAGGAGCTTGCTCAGCAAATGCAGGTAGCATCTGAACTAGATGGAGGAATTAGAGGGGCTCTTGAGCAGAACTCAAATTTAAGCCTTAAAGTGATCAATCTCACGGAGGAAAGCCAAAAACTTCAAGAAGACTTGGCACAGAAGATTCAGTCATTCTCTGAACTAGAATCTGAGAGGAATTTGCTTCAAGAGAAAATGCTGGGGCTTGAAATGCAACATTCAGAAAATCGCAAAATAATTGAAGGCCTTTTGAAAAACAAAGATGATCTTGCATTGGCAACAGTTGAATTAAACAATGTCCTTGAGCAAAACAAACAGACGCATGCTGAAAGTTTGCTGCTTAAAACGACTGAATGTATGACTCTCTCAGACACATTAAGGGAGAAGGAAGTGCAAGCTGCAGCTTTACAAGAACAATTGGACCATTTGACAACACAAGTTCAACAACTCAACATTTCAATGACTGAGAAGGAAACAACCTTGTCGGAGCAATGTTCTAACATGGAAGCCCAGAATGTTCAAATAATGCAACTTCAGGAAACGTTGTCTCTTCTTCAGGAACAAGGGTCTGCTCTTAAGTCGGGGTTAATGGAGAAAGACACAATGTATCAGCAAAAAGCTGAAGAATGTTCTGCTGTTCAAAAAGAATGTATGCTACAGAAAAATATTGTTTCAAAGATGGAGGGCGGGGCTGCATTACTAAGGGAGGAATGTTTGGAGCTACATCGACAAATGGAAGAAAAGGAACTGTTTTTGAGAAATGTATCACATGACCTTGAAAATCACAAAGATGAACTGAACAAACAGAATGAATTGGTGGCATCACTCAACTGTCAGCTTGGTGTGATGAATGAGGATTCAGGAAAGACAGACATTGAAATCCATAACCTTAAATCTACGGTTGAAACACTTTCCACAGAAAACCAGCAACTTGTACATGAAGTGTATCAGAGGAAAACGGAGGTAGACATTTTCAGGAACAATATTCAAGCTCTGGATGAACAGAATGCACAGTTAAAATCAGAGCTTCAGAAAACATTGACTGAACAGTCCAACTTATTTGAAAATGTCTCAAATCTTAAAATGTCGGTCTCTCATATGGAAAACCAGGTGTCTAACTTGACAGAAGAACTAAAAATGGCATGCGCAATTAAGGAAAGTCTTAGTTTGACTGTCCAAGAAAGAGAAGACTCGCTAAAACAGCAGGGGCTTTTCCTTCAGCAGTTGCAGGCAAAGTCTTTAGAGACTGAGGGCCAGACAAGCCAGAAGTCACTGGTTATCACCCAGCTTCAGACTCAAATTCAGAGCCTTCAGCAGTGTCTTGAAAATAAAGAGGCAGTATTGCAAAAGAATGACCAAGACCTCTGTTTTATCCAGACAGAATTTACTGGTGAAAAGGCAAAACTCCAAAATGTGATTGATATAAACGTAGAGACCATAGGAAGACTCAGGGGAGAATTGAGCGATGCGATGGGAAAGAACACAGAACTTGGCAGTAGGATAGCTGATCAAGAGATTAATTTGAAACTGACAGTTGATAATAATCACAGTTTAGGATCACAGGTTGCCGAATTTGAAGATTCTGTTGTAATCCTGAGAAATCAAGTTGACACTCTAACTTCAGAGTCCTCTGTGTTAAAAGCGACTCTGAAGGAAAAGGAAAACATTGTACTTGAATTTCAGAGGACTTCATCAGCGGCCAATGAAAACTTTAATTCAAACATGTTAGCCAAAGAAACAGAATGTGGAAGCCTGAAAGAGCAGCTTTCACACATTCAAGAATCTGTTGCGAAGCTAAACAACAGTCTCCAAGCTCAATTGTCTGAAATTCAAAATCTAAAAGAAATAATTCAAGAAAAAGAATCCTTTC
This sequence comes from Mora moro, assembly GCA_900303205.1. NCBI lineage: Eukaryota > Metazoa > Chordata > Actinopteri > Gadiformes > Moridae > Mora > Mora moro. The sequence goes on from OMNR01026269.1 coordinate 9,655, forward strand.
TTTTAGTCCAGACTAAGTCTCTTGAGGAGATGCAAACAAAAGCAGAAGAGACAACACTTGTCAAGGCTCAGTTCATGCAGAGTGCTGAGTTGGTATCACAGTTAAAGAGTCAGGTTCAGCTGTTATCCACAGAGTCTGCAAATTTCAGCAAGTCTGAAGAAGAGAAGCAAAGTGCCTTTAGCAGCCTCCAAGATAAATATGCAAATCTCTCAGAGGAGTTACAAAATGCCAGAAATCAACTGACCATAAGAACTAGCGATGTGGCAAGTCTTTCAAAGTCCCTTGGTGACAATAACACTGCTCTTCAGGCTGCAGAGGGTGCTGTAGAGATCCTGAGAAGGGAGTTATCCACAACCAAGGAAGCGCTTCAGAGAACTCTAGAGCTAAATTCTAGTCTGTCTAAGCAAAATGAAGAAGCCGTCTCTAGCTACCAAACAAACACGTCGTTGTTGACAATGGAGATGGACAGTCTGAAATCACAACATGTTCAGGTTGAAGTGCAAATGAATCTGCTGACAGAAAACCTTGAGCAGAGAGAAATGGCCCTTCATGCAATTAACAGCCAGTACACAGGTCAGGCCAAACAAACGGCCCACCTGGTTTCTGAATTGCAGAAACTGGAGGAGCAAAATAAAAGACTACATGAGGAAATTAGTTCATTGAGAGAAGAACACCAGATCACTCTCAATTCCATTAATAATGAAAAGATTAGTTTGCAAGAGGAAATTAACACGTTTGTTGCAGAGAAGGTGATGCTGGAGCGAAGGCACGTTGAACATGAGGAGTTGCAGCAGCAGACCAGCAGCATGAATGAAACACTCGAGAAAGTGATGTCCGAGAAGGAGAAACTCCAAGCTGAGGTTAGTGTCAAAGTGGAAGAAATCTGTGAATTGAAATCAAACATTCATAAGATAGAGCAAATTCTACAAGATTCTGAAAAAGAGTGGCTATTAGTTCTGGATAGAGAATCCAAAGATAAAAATGACCTTTTGGAGCAGTTGAAAAGTGTAGAAAATGAAATTCATTCTAAAGATTTTAAAGTTAGTGCATTGAAACAAGACTTAGACAATTTGCAAGAAAAGTTGTCAGATGCAGCAGCAGCAATCCAAAAGGGTTCTGAACAGCTCAAGGCTAAAGAGATGGAGGCATCTACATCAAGGGTACAACTGGAAAAGATATTGGCTTCTGTCCAGGAGAAGGAGAATGACAACAAACACTTGCAACAGGTATTGCAAGATGTGGAAAGTGAGATGCAAAAACTGAAAACTAGCAAAGTGGATGTTGATAAAGATTTCTCGGTTTTGTCACAAACCATGTCTGAGAGATTGGCAGCATCAGCCGAAGACAAGTTATCTTTAGAGGTCAGATTAAAGGAGCTGCAAGAGCACCATGTCTCCGAGTTAGAATCGTTAAAGGGCCAATTAGATAGCGCTCTAGTACAATTGCAGAATGCACAATGTAATGTTGAAGAAGGGGAGAAGAGTCATAATGACGCCTATGAACAGATTAATGTCTTACAAGTAGAAGTGAACCATCTGCAAGCACAGCTCTACAATGAATGTGAAAAGGAGAAGGAGGCCATTGCTAATCAGTCGTCTCTGCACCATGAGTTGCAAGCAAAAGCAGAACAAATTGACTGCATGAGCATTCAAATAAGTCAGCAGAAGGAATTACTTGCCGGGCTCAGTCAGCAGTTGAAGGACAAAGATGTATCTATAGCCCAAGTCATAGAATCTGCATCAAATGAAAGGATGAAACTTGCTGATGAAAACAGTAGTCTACACAAACAATTGCAAGTCATGCAGCAGGAGCACAGAAGCCTCGTGAAAATGCTGGAGGATAAGTTACAACAGTTGGAAGAGCATATTTTACTCTCTCAAGAGGACATTGAATCCAAGATTTCAGAGAATGGTGAGCTGAGTAAAGAAAACGATCATCTCAAAGCAGAAAATGGAAAACTATCCAAAGATAAAGATGCAATTAAGAAGAAGCTTCAAGCCGCTCTCCTTTTAAGAAAGGATTTAATGAAAAGACTGGAACAGTATGAAAAGCCCAAAGAAGGAAATGTAAATGCGGATAATGAGGTATCAGTTCTACAACAAAGGTTGCAAGAAATTACATCTCAAGCGCATGTTACAACAAGACAGTATGAAGAAAATATTTTGCTGCTGGAGAACAAAATCCTAGAGAAAGAAAATGATATTTCCCTACTGGAAAGCGAGAAAGATACTCTTGTGAAAAGTTTCCAGACTTTACAAGCTGCATTAAATGACACAGAAATTTTTTTGGCAGAAACAGTGGATATACTCAGTGAAAAGACCTCCCTCATCACAGAACTGCAGTCCAGTATTTCAGAAAAAGAACTTATTCAAGATGACAGACATGACCTTCAGCAAAAATTACAAGATCTTCAGAATGAGATCAGAAGAAGTGAAGATCTTTTGAAGGAGAAGTCTGATTCCACTCTTGTTTTTGAAAATGAACTTGCACAGGTGAAACAAGAAAAGGCAGTGCTACAGAAAAAGGCTCAGGCTGCCTTAATGGCACGTAAAGAGACATTAAAGAAATCTCAAGAGAATGAAAAGAAGTTGGTTCACGAACTATCTAAACTGAAGGATGACTTCAAGGCTCTCTTCGAACAACATGGTCAGAAGACCAATGACCTAATTGACCTCCAGTTGAAATTTGACCATCAGAGCATAGAACTGGACGAAATCTGTGCCATTTCTGTGTCTCGCCTACAGGAATTGGAGATTTTAAGACGGCTTGTTGAAGAGAGAGATGCAACTTTAGGAGACCTAAAAATGACCCTGGCTGAAAATGACAATAAAGGCCACTCACTTTCAACCTTGCATTCAGAGCTTGAAGCTGTTAGGTCAAACTTGAAGACAATGTCTTCTGAAGTGGCGAGTAAAAATGAGTCTCTCATAGCCTTTGAGCAGAGCTCACAGGCATTGATTTTAAAACTAAAACTGGTTGAGAATGATTTAGAAGAAGCTCATATAAAGATCAAAGGACAAACAGAAGAGCTTGAGAAATATCAGCAGGCACTTCAAGTAGCAGAATCCAGGAGTCAGCAAGAGAAGCACAAATTGATAGATGACAACCAAGCCTTACAAAACCAGTTGGTCATCTCACAGGCTGCAGTTGAGGAGACACAGCGGAGTGCAAATGTTATTACAAATGAGCATAGGATATTACTAGAAGAAAAAAATGGTTTCCTTGAGCAAATATACCAGTTGAAAGCAAATCTCCAGACAGCAGTTGAGTCAGTGTCTCAAAAATCTTTTGAGATCCAACATATTCAAAGCACATTATCAGAAACAGAGCAGAAACTTGATGAGGAAAAAGATGTCCTGACTAAGGAGCTTGAAAAGGCACAGCTGTATAGTACCAAAATGGAAAGTAGCAAGCTGCATATGGAACTGTTAGAACAAGAGAAAGAAAATGCTTTCAGATTTGTTGATACACTTCGGGATGAGGTTGCACTGTTAAATAGTCAACTTAGTGAGGCTAAGGAACTTAATACACAGCTTAACCAAAACATACCCATAAAACAAAAGGATGATTTTCAGCAGGATGTTATTTGCAAAGAGGAAGTACAGTCTTTGCACACATTCTCTGAAAAACTTGAAGCAAAACTTAAGGAGAGAGATGATACTTTGTTCATTTCTCAATCTCTGGTTGCAGAGAAGGAAGAACTCATTGCCTCCCTTGAACACCAGCTGCAGCGACAAATTCATCTTCATGAAATGGCTATGGAAAAAATGAGAACCCAAGTAGATCAGCTTCAGAAGTCTGAACAAGATTTCTCGAAAGACGATCAAGAAAATCAAAGTAAAACTGCTCTGCTAACACGAAAGCTTCAAGCAGCCTTGGTCTCCAGGAAGGACCTAATGAGGCAAAATGCTACACTTAAAGACCAGTTGGAAACAATGAAGGTCAAATGTGAAGAAAAGGTGGGCGAAACTTTAGCATTAGAGTCCACAGTGTGCAAGCTGAAACAACAAAATATAGACATTGAAAATGTGGTGTCTTCTCTACGCACAGAAAAGGACAAGCTCATTGCAGAAGTTGATCGCATTCTGAATGATAACCACAATCTATCAGCTGCCTGTGAAAGCCTTAAGCGGACCATAGAAAATATCACGCAACAAAAGCAAGCATTTTCATGCCAGCTTGAGTCACTTAAAGATTCTCAGACAGAGGAGCTGTCTGAATGGAAATCTAAACATTCAGAGCTCAAACAAGATTATGAGTCTCTTTTACAAGCTTACGAAAATGTAAGTAGTGAAATGGATAAGATGAGACTACTCCTGGAGGGGGGCAAAAGAGAGAGGCAGGAGGCACTTGTAAAATTGCATCAACTTGAATCTGAGCGTGAGGGCTTGGAGATGCAGGCTAGAGATGTTGAAGAGGAAAATGTTAGAATTAAAGAAAAGATGCGGAAATTTGCAAAAGCTAAGCAGAACATGATTGATCAGTTGGGGAAGGAGAATCAGAACATTAGGAAGGAATTGGTTGAATATGATCAAAAACGTGAATTAAAGATTGATTTGACTGTTACCAATCAACAATTAGAGGAAGAGATCAGGAGCCTCCAAGAGTCGGCAAAGATAGGAAAAGAGCAGCTTACAGAGATTCAATCGGAAAATGTCAAAATGTCAGAAGAGCTAAAAGAAGCCAACTGCTTATTAGAAAAGTTTCAGTTTCATTCCAAGTCCTGTGAAAACATGCAATTTAAACTTGATGAAGCGCTCAGTTTGAATAATTCACTTACTGTCCAGATTCAGACTCAGAATACTGAACTTGGTGCTCAACAGCAAATTAATGACTTGTTGCAAAAGGAGAAGCAGAGTCTTTTGTCAAAAATTGAGAAAATTGAGAATGAACATGAATTGCATTTAGGAGACAAGGATAACAGAATTAAAGCGCTCCAAGACATTCGTAATGAGCACAGCCAAGAGATGATTAATCTACATGAGAAAGTAAGGATCTTGGAGGACGACAAGTCTCTTTTGCAAGAGGAACTTGAAAATGTTCAAGAGATTTCTGACAAGGTAAAAAATGAAAATGAATATTTGGAAACTGTGCTTCTCAAGAACTCAGATAGAATTGATGAATTGACAGACTCAGTCAATGTTTTGCAAAACCAAAATATGCAGCTCTCCTCCCAACTAGGAGTTAATAAGAAAAACATGACTCAGATTTGCCAAGAAAAGGAGCAACAACAATTGAGATTAGTCAAAGAATTTGAGGAAAAACTCAAAACGGCTCAGAGAGGCAGTGAGGGCTCCAAAAACAATAAGAGGGAACTTCAGGAGCTCCTCAAGGAAAAGCACCAAGAAGTGAATCAGCTCCAACAAAACTGTATCAAATACCAGGAACAATTTTTGGATTTAGAAAAGTCCTTGAAAGCCTCACAATCTGGATGTGAACAGCTGGAAAAAGAACTGAAAAACAGTTCAGAAAAAACTTTACATTTAGAAGACAGAAGTCAAAAACTGGAAGAGGAGCTAATGACACACAAAAGCCTTCTCCAGAAGGCTAATGAAAGCATTGTGAGTATTCAGAGTGAAAAAGAACAGCTTGTCCTGGAAACAGCTAAGAAAAGTAAAAGGTCAGAACATCAGGTCACAGAGGAAAATGTTCAACAAAACATGTACATGGAACAAGATGCAGTTTTACAGCAAAGAATAGATGAACTTCAGATTTTAAAAGTAAAAGAAACTCAAATACTCAAAGAGTTGGGACAGCAAATGGACTCCAAAGATCTGGAGATCGCTACTCTCAGGCGAGAGGCTGATACTAATATGGCCAAGTTGGCCGTCATGACTTCTGATCCTCATAGGGCAGATGCCTCAAAGCAGTGGAACAATATATTCCAGAATGCATTGCATGAGAAGGATAGCCAGCTATTGGAGCAAGGGTTTGTGATCAAACAATTCCTTGAAGACATGAGGACAAAAGACAAAGAGAGCAATGAATTGCGAATGACAAAATCCAAGCTAGAAAGGGCACTCAATGAATATTCAGTTGCTGCCGCTGCACACCAGCGTCAAATTTTTGTCCTAGGCGTCAGCAATACTGAACTCAATGAAACTGTGGAAATCATGAACATGCACTTAGGGAAACTTAAAGCTCAAGTTGAACGGCTAGAACAGGATAAAATCAAACTTAACAGAGAGCTTGCCGACAAGGAAGATGTTGGATCCCAAAGGCTACTCAGCATCCAGCAACTAGAGAAAATTTGCTCTGACATGGAGGCCCAGCTGTACACATTCCAGTCTGAGAAGGACACATTTCAGGCTGATTTTGAGAAGCAAGAGACCATCTCTCTTCAGCTGAAAACACTTCTACAGAATAAAGATGCAGAGATATCCTCCTTGTTATCGTGCAGAGATGGCCAGATGTCAGGCTATCTAGAACAACTCCAAACTAATCATCGTGCTCAAATAGCAGGCTATGAGGACCGGGTAACGGCTTTATATTCTGAAAGGGAGAGGGCTGACAAAGAGACGAGAAGGCTAGAGAACACTGTGAGAAGTCTGCAGCTGAAAGTGGACAGGTTTACTCAAGAGAAAGAGAAGATGGCTGAGAAAATGGATTCGTTCAGGAACTCCATGATATCATTGCAGACTGAGAGGGAGCGGTTGATATCTGAATACAGAATGCTAGAGGAGAAGAATCAGATAGTGCTGAGAGACAGAGATGGCTCTGCCAGTGGGGACCTCAGTGCGACCAAAGGCATGAAACATGAAATAAGGAAACTTTTGCATCAGATGGATGATCTGAACTCAGAAAATGCCATGCTCAGGGCGCAGCTGGTTCGCTATAGAGAGGACTTGAATCAAGTCCTGTCGCTCAAAGACAACCAGTTGAAGGAGCTGCTCAAAAGGCAGCAAGATATGATAAAAAATCTTGAGATCCAAAAAGCTGTTGTAGAAAAGCAGCTCAGAGACTCTACATTAGAACTTGAAAATGAACAGGAAATAAGCAATACCTTAACAGCAGAGTTATCTAATCTTAAAACTCGGGTCTCAAATCTGGAAGCGGACATATTGGCCCTGAAAAAGGAGAGAGCGGGGACAAATGAAGGCAAGGTGATTTGCGATTTGCAGCAGGTTGTGGCCACCAAAGCTGCTGAATGTAATGGCATGCAGCAAAAACTCTCTGCTCAGAAACGCTTAACAGACGAGTTGAAGAATAAACTGCAGCAGCTCGAAAGCGACACTGACAAAAAGCTGGCAGAAGCCGAGGATAAATACAACGGCGAGTTAGACACATTTGAGCGAGAGGTGGAGCTGATGAGAAATGAGCGGGAGACGGCAGATCAAAGGGTGCAAGATCTGGCCAGAGATTTGCTTCAAACAGAACAACTATTATCAGACTCCAGGAGTCAAAGCAAAGATTTAACTGCCAAGAATGAGTCGCTGGGAAAAGCCATCGCCGCTTTGCAGAATGATCGTGACGTACTCATCGATGATTTTAAAACCCTGCAGAAGAGATATGACGAAGAACTCAGAGGGACTCGGGCTTCCTTGACCAAGGCTGAGCGCGACCTTCAGGATGCTACCTCTGAGTTAGCCGCATTTGCGAAAGAGAAGTACGTCCTTGTTCACAAAATGAATGCCTTGAGCGGCCAGAACACGCAATCTGAGCTGAACACTTTGGTGGATGAGCTGACCAAAGCTTTGTCAGAGAAGGAAGGCGAACTGAAAAGAGTCAGCTTGGAGAACAACGCGTTCAGTAAACAGATGTCGGCCTTCTCCAAGTCCATGGCGAGTCTCCAAAACGATCGTGAGAGACTGATGGGCGAACTGGTGGGGGCAAAGAGAGTGTTTGAGTCCAGGCAAGGATCAGTCTCAGGGGCTGTCATCTCCCACGGTCCAGAAGGACCAAATAGAAGCCGCATTGAAACCTTCCAAAATGAGATGGATGGGCTGGTAAGTTGCTGGCTGTGATTCGATTGGTTGTCTTGTCTTTTCTCTGGGCCATTGGCTGCGCATTTTTCTGACCGCATGCAGGGTTTGAGTCGCATAGCTTCTACATGCCACTGCTTTGACTTGCATGGTTTTTTCCATTTCATTCATCTGTTTTGTTCATTTGAAATGAATGACAAAAGAGATGTGGGTGTCAATTCAATTGTCCCTGTTCATTTATTTCTCAATTGGATTATTATTCTAATGCCATGGAACTAAATGTGCTCCTCTTGTTTGTTGCAGGAGATGCGTCTTAAGGTTATTGATCTGCAGAAGGCATTGGAGGAGGAGCAAGCCTGCAGACGGCACACGGAGCAGGAACTCGGCAGCTACCAAACCCAACTAGCTGGAATGCGGTAAACTTGTTTTTAGCAGTTTTTGTATTCTCCTACCACTTTTAACACTATCGATTTCACAAAATATTGTTATTGAAATATCTTGCTTGTAACAGATACAGCGACCTGGACAAGGATGCTGTATCAAAATTCTTAAAGATAAACGTCTTCTGTATTAAGCCTGTGCTGTAATACTGCATGTTAGCCTTGTCCTTGTAAGTCTGTTAAATGGCCTTTTCCGTTGCGTAGATCTGAAACCGCCAGGCTGCGTAGTGACTGTCAAGCCCTGAGGGAAAACCAGGAGGCCACCGCGATGAACGCTAAACACCCTGTCAAGGTAGGTTGCACGTGTGACAATTTGGCCTCCGTTTCGCATCTGTTCCTACAAACAACAACAATAATGTATATCTTTTTTTTCCGATACGTAAAAGCCGGTTAAAGAAATCCCGTGTTGATTTACCACACCAACACTGTATTGTAAAACAAAGTGTGTGTGTGTGTGTGTGTGTGTGTGTGTGTGTGTGTGTGTGTGTGTGTGTGTGTGTGTGTGTGTGTGTGTGTTACCTGAGAGGATCAGGGTGATGCCTCCTGTGCGGACCCTCTGGGTCTTGGTGCCGTTAGCGAAGGCGCTGAGGCCCAGAACCACACCGGCGAAGCAGCTCAGCACCGCCAGCAACATGAAGGCCCGGGTCGCGTCCCAGAAAGCTGAGGAGACACATAGGGTGGCTTTGGTGTTGGTGGTGGACTTACTGGTGGCTCCAATGTGGTAAAGTACAAATTAAGTCACGTGGCTATTTTAACACATGAGGAGGAGTAACAGCTCAACAAGTAAGAATGTAGTGTAGACCAAACACTCAAGTTTTCATACCAAAAGTTGTACCTTAACCATTTGCAAACACACATGAACCTATGACTCTACTCTTTACTATTCTTCCCATTTGTGTGTGCATTGTATGTGGCTTTCTATAAAACACAAGCTGACCAACACTCAATCGATCGCCAACAACTCTCGTGGACTCACCAACGGTCATGGTGTGGGCGTGACATTTGTGATTGATGCAAAATCTCCAAAGCCCCTGATTGGCTGAGCTGCCCGAGTAACGGTACTGCATCCAGAAGTCGGTCACCGTGGAGACGATGAGGAGCACGAGGGATGCCACCCCGCAGAGTGTGCCCCCTCCAGCTAACGTGTAGAGCATCGAGGAGAAGCTTCGGCAAGCGCTGACCTCCTGAAATCCACAACAACTGAGAAGAGAAGGAGGAGTGCTGTTCAGATGTCATTGAAAAGATGATTTCTACATATACAATATACATACATGTCCCCTTTTCCATTATCGTGTAGTTGTGAATAACCCAATTCACAATTTTAGGTGATAGATGTTTTGTTTTTTTTTATATCGACCCTTGAGAATTATGGCCTAATCCAAGGGAACTTATATAGCATTAAAAGAGTTATGCCAGAAAATCTGTTAAAACAACAAATATTTTTTTTTGTGCTACTTTACATGTTTATTATTGAACCCACTCGGATCCTGGAGGATTTCTCTGCTATTCGTGTATCTGTATTTCTGTGTAAGGGTTCAATGGGCCTTATTCACCTAGTGGCCATCTTGGTTCTAAATGCTAGCTGTGAGCTGAAGCTCACGTTTAGAACCAAGATGGCCGCTCTGTGAACAAGGCCCATTCTCTTTAAATCTAGTCATACTGAAACAAAGACCATGCACTTTCATCCACTCATCCACAGGGCTGTAATTAACGATTAACGAACGACTTGATGGTTCACTACGTTATGTTGATCATCAAAGTCGTGTCAATATCAAAATGGCAAAGCCTTCATGTTTACTTGCAGTACAATGTTGATAGGAGACAAATTTATACAAAACAATAATATATATATGGTCAATATGTTGGGTGGCAATACAAAGGCCACAACACAGTTTGCCAACATGGCTTCCTGTCAAAGAGAGTGCTGATGGGACAGTTCAGAGATCCATTGTCAGCGACTAAGTCCCTTCAACGCCCCCACGCACTTCTCTTCCCATGCTGAGCAACAGAAAAAACTGTCAGCATTGTTGCTCTGTCACACACACACACACACACACACACACACACACACGCATGCACATGCATGCACATGGGCTCAGCAGTTATTTAAAACAACCACACATTGTTGTAGTGTCGTCTTAGAGTTAACTCAATAACAACTCAAAAGTGATTCCCCATACAGCAGTCGCACACGCCTGAATCTTAATTTCAAATGTACATTTTTCTTGTGGTTCTTTTGGTACAGATACTTTTTGATGATGTTATGAAGAAAATGCAATGCAATTAAACTTGTTGAAAAGATGATTTATCCTAATATACATGAATATCTACAGACCCCTTTTCCATCATCCCATAGCGCCTTATATTACCCAAT